>JABUQX010118005.1:22500-30229 GCA_015478945.1 Trachelipus rathkii
TATATATATATATATAAGTAATATAGATATATATAATAGTAAAATGTAAAATCATATTATAATATATTATTATATATATATATATATATATATATATATATATATTCCACACAGATAGTTGAAGACAATGATTTAGAATTTCCTGGCGTTACCTTCTGTAACTTAAACCCGTTGATGTCAAGCAGAATTCCATTTTTGAGTACATACTTTAAATTAATTGAATTCTTAAAGAGAGTTAATGATGAATACTTAAGAAAAGGTTAGCATGAAATATTTCCTTTTGCTAATTATTATTTTCATTTCACTGTTTTTCAAATTTAATCCAAATATTTATTTTAAAGTGTTTCTTTTAACTTACTATTATTATTATTATTATTATTATTATTATTATTATTATTATTATTATTATTATTATTATTATTATTATTATTATTATTATTATTTATATTATTATTATATTATTTTTATTAATTAATATATTCATTATTATTAATATATATTATTTTCATTAATTATTATTACTTATTATATTATATTATTATTACATATATTATTATTATTATTATATATATTATTTATATTATATTCTTAAGATTATTATATATATATTATTTTATTAAGTATATTATTATTATTATTATTATTATTATTATTATTAATTATTATTATTATTAATTATTATTATTATTATATTATTATTATTATATTATTATTATAATAAAAAAGTAAATTGGTAAATTAAATATTTATTATAATTATTATATTATTATATATTATATATTATTATTATTAATTAATATATTATTATTATTCATATTATTATTATTATAAATATTTTATTTATATATATATGATTCGACTATTATTGGAAATATATTCGATTATTATTATTATTATATTATTTATATTATTATTATATATTATATTATTATATTTATTAAATATCATTATTAATTATATTATTATATTATTTATTATCATTTTATTATATTATTATGATGTTTATATCATCATCTTAAAATTTATATCATGTATTAATAATTATTTTTAAGAAATCAAATGTGTTTATCCCCAGCAACGATAAGTTCAGTAAATATAGTTATTATTTATATTATTAATTATATTTATTATTATTTATTTTATATATAATAATTAGTATTACTACTATTAAATATTAATATTTGATTATATATATCTATTATATAATTATTGAATTGTTTTTTTTAAAATAAATAAGATTTGTATTATTGATTATTATTATTTATTATATTTATTATTATTAATTATTATTATTATAATATAATAATATAATTTATAATTACTATTATTATTATTAATTATAATTATATATTATTCATTATATTACGATAATAATGATTATATATATTATTATGAAAATTAATTCATATTACTACATAAGTACCAATTAAATTATTATTATTCATTACTTTATATTAAGATTTATAATTAGGAATTATTTTTTAAATTAATTATATAATATATAATTGTATAATTATCTATTATAAAATATTATTATTATATATTATTATTATTTATATTTATTATATATTATCGTATTATTATTATTATTATTATTATTCAATACCGTATTAGTATAAATTTTCTTATTTAAATTTTACGATGTTATTAAATAACTATATTAAACTATAGTATTATCATGTATTGTTTTATATTATTATTATATTATATTACGATGATTAATATAATTCATATAAGTTCTATTATATTATTCATTCAAATAATATTAAATATTACCTATCATGAAAACATCATTACTATTACTATATTAACATTTTATCACGTTTTGTATTTGTAAGCGTTAATTTATATTGCTATCTTATCGTATTATTATTATTATATTATTATTATTATATTATTATTATATTATTATTATTATTTTATTATTGATTATATATATGAATTATATATTATTATTATAGATTAATTTATAATTATATTCATTATTCAATATTATTATATTATATATTATCTATTATATATATTATATTATCTATATATATATTTATATTATTATTATTATATTCATTATTAATAATATATATATTATTATTATATATATTATATTTATATTAGACTATTGTTATTATTAATATTATTATTTATATTATTATTATTATTCATTTATTATTAATTATGTATATTATTATTATTATTATTTCATATTATTTTTTATTATTATATTATTTGTATTATTATTATTATTAATATTTTATTATTATTATTTATTATTATTATTAATATTATTAATATATATTATATATACTAAAATTAAATATTATTTATAATATTAAAATATTATTACTATTTAAAATTATATATCATATTATTTATATATATATATTATTATATATATTATTCATTATTATTAATTTTAATTGTCATGCCATAGTACAACTGATTTATTTAAAATATTATGATTGCATAATCTATATATTATAGATCATCAGTTATGGTACTATTATTACTATTCATTATTATTATTATATTATATATTAGTATATTATATTATAGATATATATGATTATATTATTTTTTTATTATTATATCATTATATATATAGATATATATATAAAATAATTATAATTATAAAATTATTATTAATTATTATTAAATTTGTTAATTATATTTATAATTTATAATATATTATTATTATTAATATTAATCTTTAATATCTTAAATAGTTATCATACTCTATATTATTAAAATATTATTAATCTATTATTAAATTATAATTATTTTGTATTAAATTAATTATATAATTATATTATGAAATTATCATTAATTATTATATTAATTATATATTATTATTATTAGGCATTATTATTATTATTATATATGAGTATTATTATTATTATTATTATATATTATTTATATTAATTATATATTATATTTATTCATTATTATTTATTGTTAATTATTAATCATATATATAAAATTATTATATTTTATGAAAAAAGTAAGACCTATTATTATTATTATTATTATATTCATTTTAATTATTATATTATATTATTATAATATATATTATATATAATATATATAATTATATTATTTATATATTATTATATTATTATATTATTATTATATTATATATTATTCATTTTATATTACTTAGTATTAATTATTATTATTCATCATTCATTATTATTATAATTATATATATTTATTTTATAGCCATTGATTATAATTATATATATATTGCATATATTATTTATTATTCTACTTACTTCAGTTTTATTATATTATTATATTTTATTATTAATTATTATTTTATTATTGTATTATTATATTATTTTTATTATATCATATTATATTAATTATATTTATTAATTATTATATATTTCTTATTATTCGATTTTATATTATTATTATTATTAATTCTATTTATTATTTATATATTATTATATTATTATTATTACTATATTATATATTTATTTATATTATAATATATATATTATTATATTATGTTAAATTATATAAATTATTATTATTATATATATTATTAATTATATTATAATTATAAGATTTGTTAATTTATTTATTGGCTTATTTACGTAGTATGAATATTATATTACTTAATTATTATTTATAATATATCTATATTAATATATATTGTGATAAATTGGTAATCAGACTTTATGGTGTTTTAAAATTTCATTAGAATCCTCCCATCTTAAACGATTTCCGGTTTTCAAGCGACACAACTGGGGGTGGCTTGCAATTTGTATACCTGTATTTCACATTTAGTGATTAATTGGTATTAAAATACTGAATAAATGTTAATAATATTCATGACAATATCTGAATTATAAAAAGTAGGTCCATCTTTTTTAAAACTAAATGACATAGAAGGATGAAAATTGTAACTTATCTTGAATAAATATTATATAATTATTATTTTATTATTAATAATGAAAATTATATTATATTAATATTATTTATTACTAAAAATTGATTATTATTATATTTATGTAATTAATATATTATTATTTATTTCTTTTATATATGAATCATCATTATTAATATTATTATTATATATCATTATTAGTATATTATGTATATATATAATATATATTATTATTTATTATTATTATTACGTAATATTATAATTATATATTATTTATTAAATATATATTCTATATTATTTTATATTATATTAGATTCTGTTATTAGATATTATTTATATTATATTATTATATTTATTATTATTTATATTATATATATATTAATCATTATTATTATCATTCTTCTGATATTATCGTAAAGTTCTTAAGTGTTCTGAAATAAATTGTTTAAAATATTTAATTTAATTGTTATTATTATATTATCATATATTTTAACCTTTCATGGTTTTGGGTAAGTTATATTATTATTGTCGTTAAATATATTAATATAGTTATATTATTATTATAATTATAATTATTATTTGAGATCATTTATTAGTTTATTAGTAACATAGTATTTGTATTGTTTTAATTTATTTAGAACCATCATTTTAATATTCGGTTAAAGGAGCACACTACGTGTCAATATAACTAATTCACCAATGATATATTTGGTTAACATATTACTGGATTGTATTTAAAATTGTTAAACTATGGTGACAATGAATACGAATATCAAAATGATCACTTGTTGTTTACTGACGATAATTATCTTCTCGGTTTTGAATAACTTGTGAATAATTAGATATTATTATAATTATTAATCATTATTATATTTTATATTATTATCTATAATTATCATATTATTATTATTATATTATTATTAAATTCATTATTATATTAATTAATATATTATATCTATTATTAATTATTATTATTATTTAATTATATTATTAGTATATAATTATTATTATTATAATTATATCATTTAATTATTATATTATATTATCTATTTTATGATTATTAATTATTATATATTATTTATTATATCAGTTTATTTTTAATTATATTATTATATAATTATATTAATTAAAATTATATTATATATTAATTTCTATTTCCTCAAAACAAATGTGGTTGTCGATCAAGATTCAATTCATTCACATTCTATTTGTCCATATTAATTATTATAATGATTAATTATTACTATTATATTATTAATTATACTATTATACAACGTGGCCCAAAACCTAATAGTTGCACAATTAAAGCAGAAAAACTTGTAATATCATGAATTGCAAGATGTTAATCTTAGGTGCAAATCATGGTAAAAAGACAGGGCACCACCAATTGGGGCCTACTGGCCTCCACCTTGCTAATATTGACGTAGAAAACGACCGACAACTTGGTGTACCAGCCTTCTTAGGGTTGTGATATTAGGGTGTAAACGGATGCTAAAATGACCACGGGACCCTGATTGGGGCTGTTGCCCCCAACCCTGAACCATATCGAGACGTAAGAAACGAACGAAAAACTTGGTATAAGTATAATGTAACTCGTTGCTATGTTATCTTAGGAAGCGAGGAAAAATGACTGAGGGATCCCCTTGCGGGGGCATGCTGCTTCCAAACCTGAATATGCGTAGTGAGCAAACCTCGGAATCAGACCTCTGAGGAGTACTGAGAAATGCTCCGGGGTATAAATAACCGTGGGGCCAGCAGAGGGTTGACTGGCCGACAAAACCTGAACAAATATGAACATTCAGAGAAGATCTTGGATACCAACCTCTCAGGAATGTTTTCAGGTGGATCCTGATCGTTGGAAGACGTGGGATCGCGGGAAGGGCTGACCGCCCCCATGTGAGGGGGTGCTGGCGCGCCTGCGAGGGTCGGCATAACATGGAAATGAGGTTGATGCCGTGGTCAGGATGTGGTATGGTGAATCTGCGTCGGGGTCTGATCGATGTACTGTTGGAGGAGGTGTATTCGTGTGGTGGGGAGCTCCGAGGTATAAAGAGCGCTCGGCAGGGGGGAACGGTGCGCGGTTCATTTGAAGCTGCTGCCCCCAAACCTGAAATGAGTTCGCGTAGAACAATCGAAACTTGGTAACAGCTCTTAGATGTATCTTAGTGTAACCGAGCTAAAATACGGCGAGGGACCCATTTGCGGGCTACTGACCCCGAAATCCTGACCACTATGACGGAGAGATGAAACTCGGTTGACAACCTTCTGAAGGATGATGCACTAGTTAAAACTCGAATGAAAAAGACGTGGGGACCATGAGTGGCTTCTGACCTAACATACAATATTGCGTAGAATGAGAACCCAGTAGCAACCTCTATAGGTACTCGATAGAAGAGGTAAAATCACTACTCCACCTTCAGGTGTATAGGGCCGTGCGAAAACCTTGACTATTTACAATAGATACATGAAACCACTGAATACGCTTCCTCATAAGTACATCGATAACCGCATGAGCGTAAAATCCCTTCTAACGCCCCCTTAGGTGATTGTGTGTGCCCCAATACCTTGATATTGACATAGAACAGAAATTGATATTATCAGCCTCTTATACATTACATCGATACAGAAGAGTGAAAAACCACACTATCGGCTCCCTATGGAGGGGCTGTGCCCCCAAACTCTGGCAATTATTGCAAGAACGACGAAATTCGATAATACACCTCTTAAGGATGTATGCAAACATATGCAGGAATTAAAATATAAGTAACGCTGCAGAACAGATCGATAGGCAAGTCCGAAACTTGAATATTGACATTAGAGACGATGAAACTCGGTCATATCAACCTTCATAAATGGTATCTCGATACAGAATAGATAAATGACACTTACACCCATGGTGTTGGTTGTCCCCAAAACTTGGAAATTGACATAAACGATGAAAATTGATACTATACCTATCGTAATGCAACATGTGATGTCCTTATATATGTATCAAATGTAATGTATCAAATTAATGTATCAAATTCTAAATAACATAAATAAATAAATAAATAAACTATCTCACTAGTAAAATAAAAATAAATAATTCAAAAAATTATAAAAAATCTAATTTTTTTAATAAACGTAAACGGGACATATATCAAAGTTAGAAAATAAAATGCAAAACTATAAATGTAAAATAAAAAGATTAAAAATTAAGCTAGAAAAAAAAAAAAAAAAAAAAAAAAAAATAATAAAAAAATATTCTTTTTTATCATTTCTATAACTTAAATATTATATATTATATATAATATCATAATATATTATATATATAATATAATATATATATATATAATAATATATATATTATATAGCTCATAAAAATATATTTAATAAAGGTATTTTTTTAAAACATATATATAAATATATATTTTTATATATATATTTTTTTTTGGTATAAATATTATATCTATCATGCATACGTATATATATAATATATATATATTATATATATAATATATATGATACTATCTAACTATATTGATAGTATATGATATGTCATATATAAATATATAATTATAGATAATAAACAATATATATATATCTATATATATATATTTATATAAAATAATAACAATAATTACATATTCTTATATAATAAATTATAGTTACAACTAAGTAGAATACAATATAAGAAATAAATATAAGTTAAAGACAAGTAGGTGTGCATTTTATATACTAATAAATATATATATATATAAAATATATAATATATATTATAATAATATATAGTAATTATATATAATTATATATAATATATAATATATTATAAATATGTTATCATAAATATAATATAAATAA
>JABUQX010118006.1:0-25064 GCA_015478945.1 Trachelipus rathkii
AATCAGGTTAGAGTACTGCTCTATGTCGACTTTCTTAATATCTTATTCCTTCATTCAACCATCATATTGAGAGCGCAGTGCCCTCGCATATAATCAGTAACTATGATCTGATCCACATTGCCTACCTCATTCTTTTCGTAACTGAATATAGTTCTTAATCTTATTAGATCAATGACAGTCTGGAAGGAAACCTGACAAGGTTATCAATAATAGAAAAGCACGCTATGATAACTCAAAGAGCATTAAATTCTAAATCTCAGCTTACTAACAAGCTATGTTATGAAATGCATTTAAAAACTACATCCATAAACTCGCTATATTCTATTTAAGGGTATGAATGATAACTGAGTATTGAACTTAGTAATATCATAACTAGTTCATAACTATAATCATACTCTTATAGCGTATACTTGTAGATTATAATGATATATCTGCATATAGTTCAATTGACAACGTACAAATTTAGTTAATCGATCACATATCACATATCGTTATGATCAGCATCATAGTGATAAAATGAATATTCCTTATATATCACACATAAAACTATATGTACCAATATAAGGCCTCATAATGATAAAAAAATATATTAAAATATAAAGATATCACTTTGGAAGGTATGTTATATGGTGAGTATTATGACAAACAAAAGCGTAAAGAGTATAAAGTAAACAAAGTAACTGAAACTAAACTATATATACTAACTATATAACTATTACGAATAAGTTAATTTGGTTATCATACTTAATTGTACTTAATAATTAAAAGATTAAATAGTCTCTATATGAATTAAATGATATGAATCAATATACATTAGATATCATCTAAAGAGTCTGAATTGATCGGAGGCAGTATGTTATGTAGTTAGAATCTAAACGTCAAGCGCACTCTAAGTGTGACAAGCTCATAAGTCAAACTAAATTTCTCAATGAAAATAGCATTTGTAGCAACACCTATTAAAAAAAAATAACAGCATTAAGCCACAAACTCACACAACAATACACAAAAAACAATCTCTTCATGGGAGATATGTATAATATATAATTAATAAACTATCATATTTATTGATTTAAAGTGAAATGTTACTTCTTGTATTAACTTTATATTTTTAAAATAAATTATATTAAATTTTTAGTAGAAAACGTTATTCCAATTTGTTACGCTGTAATATTTAAACTCTCACAATTGATCCACTTGCTCACCATTAAACTCCTTGATCACATATTATTAATTATATCATAAAACAAAGGCATAAGTAAGTTCTTATGTAATCGTTCGGAAAAACACATAATATCTCTTGATTTATATTGCTTAATACTTTTATAAATTGTGAGTTAAGTACCATAATAAAATTTCACACTGATTTTTATTTTCTTTATTAACATAATTTCCAACCTAGTTTTATGTGGAGAATATTTATTGTAAATTAATATTTTCTCAATTTGAAATACTGATATTGTCAAATTGAAAATAATATATATATAAATAATAACTTATGAAACTAATCCATATTCCAAACCATCACTTATATGCTCGACCTATTCATATGTATTCAAATCTAGCAAAGAAGATATCGTAATTCATAATTTATATATTCAGAGGTAGAATAACCGGCAGGAACTGTTTTTGTATAAATCTGTAATGGTCTATAGAACTATTAAAAGTTTAGCCCTATGCTAATCTATTTATTACATTAAGTAAGACACTAATGATATTTTTTAAATAGTGTTAAATTCAGAAATTCTTATTTTAAATATTATTTAGCACACTCCGCACCTATCTATCAGAAGAATAGATATATAGATGTCCTACGTACTCATATTCTATGTCATAAGAACAACAATGTCTTGACGTCTATAAATTAATTAAAATAGTAGTAAATTGACAAGATAGTTTGAGTACTATAATTCTGGTTATAAAGTAAGATTAAATATTTATATAATATTGACCAGCAAAGAAATTTATCATTTAGCAAAGTTAACAGCTAATCTAATTATTATATCTATCTATCTATACTATTATCAATCTGTCTATTTATCTATATCTATCTATTCTATCTTGCTTATCATATTTTACTATTATGTCTATAATCTATGTCATCTACATATATCTATCTATCAAATATCCTTATCTTAATATATAATCATAATTATAATATCATTATCTAATTCTAAATCTAAATATCCTCTACTTCTAGACATCATATCAGCTGGTAGTGAGTGAGTAACATATAATTAACAATTCCTACTATATATCTACACTTAACAAAGTTATTATAGAGTATATACTGATAGTAAATAAAATATATTAATATTAACGGTACAATTTGTTTAAATGAGGATATTGAGTGAAATAAGGGGATATTTCTAAATAATTAACTAGTTTTATTAAACTTTATCATTACTTGGTAATATTAGTTAGATCAGTATTTATATTTATATATTTAGATAGACAGCAACCACGAATCATACAACTTATTTTCAGTGAGTAGTAGACGTAAAAATATCAGTTATTATATGTTATACATATAGTATATATATTACTTAATATTATAAATATATAATATATATATACTATATATATAATATATTATATTATATAAATATATATAAAATATTTATATATATATATATTTAATATATAATATAATTATATAATATATAATATTATATAAAATATATAATATATTATATTAATATATATATAATATATTATATAAGTAATAATAACCACAACAAAAATTATTACTAATATTAATATATTATATATTAAAAATCAATGGAATATAACTACGCTAAATCACTTTTAAATATATTTTTGACTTTTGAGACCAAATCCCAGCAATAGTTGAATTTCAAACTACCTATATAACTCTCATTTACTAACTAATTCCAATGTAACTTATTAAAATTTATCTGAGTCTGAAAGTTATAATACATATTCATATAATGTAACATAATATATATATATAAGTATATATAACTACACGATTTCATGTATATCAAGCTTCACTACACTCTTAAATCTGCTATATACCTACTTCTATAAATTTTACTATATCGCACTTTAAAAATACTATTATCTCACCTACCATTTGGACATTCGACAATTCAGGAACTACTTGTTCATTTTGGTCATTCTCTTTCCACTAACACGGAATTGATATGTTATCTTTCGAAGGATGGTTTGAAATTAATACTATAATAGTGACGACTATTATATCGAGACTTCTAACTTTTTCTCACCTAAGTATAGATATCTTCTGTTTATTTTTGTGAGTTTTCTATGTTAACTAATCACCTGCTGATGTGTAACGTCTCTTTTATTAAAATTCAAGTGGGTAATAGAAATTGCCGAAGCACAATTACAAGGTCTGTCAGAACCAGAGCCTATCATGCAGTGCCAAGCAATTAAGAGGGAAATTAAGCAGACATCAGACTTTCCTAAGTGCATCTGCGTGAGTCCTTCCAATCTCAATAAATATTGAAAAATGAGCAATTGGAATCAGTGATCTACAAACACTCTAAAACGATATATTCCTTCTCATTTAAATACCTCAATAGAATTACAACTCTATCGACTACTATTTGACATTGACTAATTGTCTCGATGTGACAATCATTGTCATATTATCTGTTAATTAATAATATGCTCTCCAACAGCTTCATTCCTGTTACTAAACATATTCTTTGACACTAATTAATCAATTCGATTTAGGTTAAGGTTCCTTTAAATATCGTGAGATCTAGTCTTCTGCTGAGACATATGAGTTTTGTGATCTAGATATATGACGACTATTGAATTGTTCTGACTCGATACATGTTGTAGATGTATATTTATGAATGTAATTTAGCTTACGTGAAGATATAATTGTCTCACTTCCAATCTGTAAAACTTCATACAGCGAGATCTCAGTATATACAATTGTCTTGCTATTGATCTGCTTAGATACTGTTGCTAGGTGCAATAAGAAGACAAGTGAACAAATATTAGTGTATAAGTAACTGGATAAAAATAAGCTTGGTGGTTCATACACTTCCTATCTAGTTCACAAAACTATATTTTTTATTCACTAATAAATGGAAATAGTATGAGAAATACTTCTATTGGTCATATTCGCATCGAATGGAATGGAGGCTATTGTTAACAAGAGAGAGAGAAAGTATGGATTGCATTTTTTATTGGTTATCTTTCAACTTGAACTATAAAATATCATATATTTGGTCACTCTTTGTCATAAAAACTATTCTATTAACAAACATTTATGTAAATATCTCTTTTATTCTCTTATTTCAAAAGTTTACTTTTTCATGTTCGTGAAGTAATAAAACTGAAATAAAACAAATCTTTTTCGTCTTCCTTAATTTTATCTTCATAATTTGATATTACCTTGGAATACGATTACATGTCATACCTCACTCTCATATATCACTCTTTTCTTCACTTAGGTTTATCTATACTCTTTACTTTAGCGATTAAAATTTGATTAAGTATACATGGACTGCACGATATCTATGAACTATTAAGTTAGCAAAATATTATACTCCAGGTATGATGACATTTCACTTTCATCAGTAGGTTATTGTAGATTAAGAAGACAGAGTTGTTTATGTTAGCATCTGAATGTAGCCACCACATTTTCGATTCACTATACTTACTTTATAATGTACATTCATACTATATATAAGCATTATGTCTTAATTCACAGTTATTAAAGGTAAATTAAGTCGTTTTAAGAACCAACTTTCTTGTCCAAAAGATATTTCCTGCACAATGTTACCTATTATCTCACGAAAACTAATATATTACTTTAAATTGTACTTGTTTCTATTTAAGATTACTTTGAGGATATCTCTACCTTTAGCAATAGTCCATCATTTCTTTAGATTAAACTGGAATCCATTTCCACATTCACTTTTATTTGTGAGAGTCGAGAAAAGTGTGTTTTCACGGCACTCGAGGTCTACATGTGATATTATACTTATCACTAACTTCAGCTGGATATTTTGGTGTAATTTATCTACTCATTATCGTGAAATACTGAGGATGACTTAAGCATAATACAAGCATTTAAATAGCAATATTTGAAATCACGTTTGTCAGTGAGCTCTATACAAGCTCAATTTCTATCAATTTTGGTATTTCTCTTTTACTTTGTGTATCATTCCAAATTCTCGAATTATCATTTACTGTTTGCTGAATGTGGGTAGCGACTTTTTCACTATCAATGTCAATAATTGTTAATTCTTCAAGGTTTCTGGAATACCTTAATTTGCCTCTGAGCTTAATGATTTTAAGGTCTTCAACACACGAAACTATTCATAGAATATGTTGACATCGAAGTTGACTTTACTAAACCTAACCTTATTCTGAACATTCTAGTCATATATCTCCTTGTCATAAATTAACATATTTATATAAATCTAAGATATGCAGGAAAAACCTGGTCTATATCTCATCGATGGAGTTTCGCCACAATCTTCTAAATCTATAATGAAAAGCTTTCTTTTAGTGATACTACGTGTTATTACACGGAAATTTAAAAATCATGTTTCAATTACTAGGTTGGGCGAAATAATTTGAATGTGATAGTCGACGAAGCATATAATAAGAAAATATAATAATAATAAATGCATAAATTCCATTCACTCTTAATGTGATTTTGTTTAATGAAAATTCAAGATTCTCTAAATTATAAATTAAAATGAATCTCTTAGTCATAATCGCTTATAAATCAAAACACTGTCAGATACAATAAAGAACTTCAAAGTGTACCATATTTCTCTCTCAATGATGGATTCATATACTACTCTCAAATCTTCACTCATCAAGATAAGATTAATGATACCGTAGTCATAGCTTCTAGACTTCTATATATTAATAATTATTACATATCGAACCGATTGGCTGCGTCCACACGTAGTATATGTGGACCAGAACTTCTAAATGTTAAAACTCATTATAGAAATATTGAGAGAATATAGCTTCTCTCGTTACACTTGAGATATAATTATTAAAATATTATACTATATATTATTATAATATATAATCTTAAATATATGATATATATATATATTTATAGTATATTATGAATGATAGTGATAATATATATATAATATAATATTAATTAATAGTATTAATATTATATAATATATAATATATATTACCATTAAAATTATATATATAAATATATATCTTTATATATGTTTGAAAAATTACCTATATTATATAAGTATATTATATATATATATATAGTTATATTTTAATAAATATATTATATATATATATGTGTGATGTGTGTGATGTAATTATGTAATTACGAGAAGTATGTAGTAGTATATAAAATAAATTATGCATAAACAATAATAATAATAAGTTACAATGATTTCCATAATATTTTCTAATTACATATTTATAATAATTAGAAAAGATTTCTTTTCTAACTACATTATTCTGTCAATTACATTTTTTTAGGATATGTTGTACTAATATTATTTAAAAATATTTAAAATATATCAATCATCATAAAACATCCTACATTATGCACAAGGAATATAATTAAACATTATATTAGTGGAAGTATACAAAATTATGTTTTACAAACAGTAGGAGAACTATAGTTGGTATAAAAGGATATTCCACATTATAAGAGACACAGTACATTCGTCACAGTTATATACATAAACTATTATAGTACGTGAATTAGTGAAACGTTTTGTTTGCATTAAATTTCCACAAAGTAACCTCATCCTTTATATCAGAAATCTATGTTAAATATCAAGGTTTGTAGCAAAGCGAGTGGAGATACAGTGGTTATTTCTATAGTCCTGTCCTGAGCTATTGATAATATTAGAAATATTTTCTCGTATACTCAAAATAATTTTATATTATGGATTTCTGCATTTGTAGTTTATTCCATTATTTTTAGAGTCACTTTGATTTTAAGATATAGTTAGTGGTATTTAACCTATCTCTCCACCTCACCTGCTATGATTACCTTCCTTACATTATTTATTTGAATCTAATTATTGCTGTGTTATATTTAATTAAATAACACATACATTGAGGGTGAAAGCATTTAGCATGTACAGCGTATGCTTACTATAAATGCATAATGTAGCAATTCATTATTATAAATTACATATTAAGAGATCGCGTTACGTACGATTGTGGGTACAAAAATACTGGGGCTAAAAATTCCCATCGCGATCTTCGTGATCTTATATTGTATTGCAAGTTGAGGATTGCTTAAGTCTTTAATATTATTAACTTATAATATATAATCATATAATATATTAATATAATATATATATTTAATATTAATTAATTAATTAAATATTTAATATATAATATATTTGACGTTTACATGGACTGTAAAAATATGAGAAGTAACTTTCGTCTCTGACTCGAAAGTAAAAACATACAAAAATGGGAATGACAAATGAATGAATACTTAATTTTTTAGATTAAAATATCAAACAAAATGTCAGTAACTACATAACTAGACCTGGTTTCAAGGTAAAGCATAAATATGGCTTCGTATATTTTGCGAAGGAATATACAATTCAGAAATAAAGAGCCCATATTGGTCTTTATCATTTGAGTTGAAGATCGATGGATCATCTAGGCAAATAGAATTGCTATTTTCAAGTAATTTATAGTTGAATATCTATTCATAATTTAAATTGGTTTGCGTTCACACAATTAGTATCTTTAAGTCATAGATGATGGACATGATATAATAATATTGTGTAAACTGGGTGTATATTTTGCTATAATCTCGAACTGAATATTTATATATTAATTAAAAAAATAGAGTTGGTTTGGTATACAAATAGATTAAATATACATTATTTATGAAAGTTTGTGCAATTATGTTTTTTAAAAAACTTCTATCAAGTCATTATTAAATACCAAACTTATTGGAACTCTTTTCCCATCTATTCAATTTGTATTAATTCGATGCTCGAAATAAACTGGGCGCACTTCTATTCACTGATTTATTTGTGTGTGCGTGCTAGTGATGAGATGATGCCTTTGTGTGGTGAGTTTGACATATTCGAAGTTATTTAACAGATATGCACGCATCAATATTCTAAAAACTCAAGTTCTTTTGCGTTTTCTTCTTCTCTTTGCTTACTCATGTCCAGTTTTCTCTTACATCATTATATCGGCACTTTCCTCTTATTGTTGTGCTCCCCAAGATTTTCTTACTTTTCATAACGATGTATCAGCAGCACTTGTCTGTTTATTCTTATGCCGATGATTTACCACTCTATTCTTACAGTTTTAAATCTGCTCTTGTTGTTCATCTAGAATTGCTTCTCGACTACATCTTTCCCATTTTATTTTTGCCGTTCTGGGTGTGATTTTCCAGTTTGTCGCCTCAGCCTTGAAAAATTCAATACTTATACTTTTTAAAAACTCAACTTCTTCACATCTTCCTCTCACAAACATCTCCAAATTTTCTTACTATTCTACGACACTTTCGTCTCATCTGCAAACAACATAAACATTTTTGGTCTGAACATGAATAATAAACTAAATTGGAAACATCATATCAAAATGGTTACTAATTTGGCTGCTCATTTGTTTTTTTTCTGCCCCTCCTCGAAAAGGTCCAGTTACTCTAATAATTAAAGATTCTTGTCCGCGCTTACTGGAGGACTGTTCTCACATTTGGATGGATTGTGGTTCCACCCTTCATTTGGATATAGTTTAGAATAAGATAACTTCCAAACTCTCTTGACCTTCTTCTATCTCTGCGATGTGAGAATAGTTTACCTTTTCTTTTCTATAAGTACTACAATGGCAGGTGCTCAAGGTAGATGACCTTTCGTATTTCACCTCCATTGTGTCGACGTCGTGACACAAGGATGCCCTGCTGTCTCAGGAATTTGGTGTAAATAATAGAAACCATAGGCTTGCTTATGGTGGTACTTCATTCTTTGCAGCCACCTTTGCTCTGGAAAACTCTCTATCATCTTTTTTTTTGGTCAGCTGTATTTAATCTTCCACTCTTTAAGATCTCCGTCTGCTCTCACCTAAAAGATTTACGTAAGGCTTTCGTGGGTTTCCCATTATTCATTTATTTGTAAGTCTGCTCTCGTCTTAAAAACAGATCCTTCAGTCACATGAGTGGTGGCACACTGTAAAATTAACATTCCTTTAAAATAATTTAAATAGTTTTTAAGTAATACATCGGTATTGTTACATGTTTATATGACACAACAATAAATATCACCTCTAATTGATACGTATACTATACTATCATTTTTCAGGCTCTCTCTCTCATGGAGACAGTACCTTTTTTTTATATATTAATATATATATATATTAATATATAATATATATACTCGAGTATATATAATTATTACTATATCATTACTCTCCATCTCATATCCTATTCTTCCTCCGTGTATTAATATTTATATGTATATACTCACTAATCTCATTAGAGGAATTCTTATATTCTCTCTGAACACAAGAGGATGATATAACCTGATCTAATTAGTAGATCACTTGAGCGCAAGGAGATGCTGAGAAGGTCGGATTTTTTTATGTTCGATTTATTTCGACTCAAACTGATACTGTAGCGACTAAGAGTCTCTCGGCACTGATAAATCATGTTTTCTTTCTTTTTTTTTTATAACTACAGGAGATGTAAGTTCTCCCTTATTACCCTCTTACTTGACTTCTCTTTGCAATTCTCTGCCCTATCTCTCTGTGGCGCCTCCTCCCTCAGTACATGTACTCAGCGGTCTTCTTTCGGCCTCTCCCATTGCGTGGTTGACCGGATCTCGGTGGCGTGGTACTCGTTCTCTTCCCCCTTCCTCTCTTGCGTGCATTTGGTGGGCGATTTTTAAGTTCTCCCTCCTTCAAATTAAGTAATTATACTTTTATAAATATAAAAAACTTTTTAAAACCATTTATTAATACTTTCAACTTATTACATTTTTATTTTTTAATTTTATTTCTTTTATTTCTTATATTATCATGCAATTTCTTATCACATCATTCTCGTTGGCTTTTGTGTTATCTATCTTTTCTTCTTTTTATTTCTTGTGCTTTTCTCTCTCTTATCCTGTCATAGGATTTGATAACGTTTCTATCTCGTCCTTACCTCTGTTCTATTGCTGTTATAGCCTGTATCTAGTTGGCTCCTCCTCTCTCTCTGACTTCTCTCCTCTCTCTCTATTCTTTCTTTTTCGGTATTACACTATTCCTCTCTTATACCAGGGTTATGTGCGGTGGTTGTCCTTACCTATCTTCTTCTTTTTTTCTCTTCTCTTTATTTAGCTCAAGTTCTTCGTATACTGTCTATTCTTCTTTACCGTCTTTCCTTCTTCATATTTTCTTTTTGTTGTTTTCCTCTCTCTCTCTTTTCTTTTCCTCTCTTCTTCTATTCTCAATTCTCATTTGGGCGTACCTCTTCTTCCTTACTTTCTTCATTATTTTTATTTTCATTCTGTTTATTATTATTATTTTTTACTTCATTCTCTTCTTCTTTATTCTTTTCTTCTCTTTTCTATTCTCATTTGCTCTCATCCTCTTATCCTCTCCTTCTTTTTTCTTACTTCTTCTACCATTTCAGTTGTCCTTTATTTTTTTCCTCTTTTCTCTATTTTCTCTTCATTTTCCTTTTCATTCCTTTCTTTCTCACTTTCTTTATGTCTATTTATACCTTTACTCTTCTTTCTATTATCTTTACTCTTTTCATATTCTATATCTTATACTCTAATCTTTCTTTGTTGATTTGAGCCCTAACATGCTTTTCTCCTTATTTTTAATCACTATCAACTATTTTTCTTTCATTGGAAGCTAATGGTCTGTGTGCGTGAATTTACTAGGTTACGCTGTCAATCATTCTTTCATATTTTTTTACTTCTTACTCTCTTATTTCTTCTCCTTTCTATTTCTTTTAACATATTCTTTCTCCGTGTGTCTCTCTATCTTTTTGTATTTGTTTGACTCTGGTGTATGAGTGCTATCTTACATAAAACTTTTATTATATATACAATTTTGTTATAATTTATAACAAATTATTATTATTGCATATTTAATAATAATCTATAATATATAATGATTTACATAAATATCTCTAATGAATACATGACATCTTTCGGGTAAAGATAACTCATTAAGAATGTATAATATATAATTAATTTAAATAAATAATAAATAAATAATAAAATATATAATAATAATAATAATATAATAATAATTAATTAATAATAATAATAATTAATAGAATTAAATAATAATAATAAATAACATAATTATAATAAAAGTTATAATTTAATATATAATTATAATATATAATAACAAAAGTATAAAATAATAATTTAATATAAATAAATTTTAAAGTATATTTACAATAAATTAGCTGCACTAAATTCAGTAAGAATATTAGTGTTTACTTTGCTAATAAATTTGTTGTTTGGCTATCAGGATTAATGTTTAAGTTTTATGGTAAGATTTATGGTTTATAAATTTTAAAATAGATTGAAATTATTATATAAGTCTATCGTGTTTTAATACATATCTTTGTATCGATAAAATAAATATAAAGGGACAATTCTTAATAAATAAAATACTCTATCACCTAATTAACATTCTATTATTAAGTTTGCACATATTGACCTTTCTTAAATTTGTATTGTGTAAGTGACTCAAAGAATATTTTTATTTTCTCAAATATAATTATAAATAATTCAAAGAATTTTTTAAAATTTATTTTAATACTGATAAAATATACCTATATGTTTTCAAGGAATTTCCCTAGAAGTATTTAATAGAGCATATATTACAACCATATCTATATCCAATAATAATATAAATATGAAATAATATAAAATAACTCAAATAATTAAATAATAGTAGTAATTGAATATTTTATAAATATATGGTCTCTGTGAGAGATAATTGTATATAATGTAGGTGAGTGTACATAAATGTTTTTATTAACGAGACTCAATGAGTGAAAATTTAAGAAAAATAAATCAAGATTTCGGTATCAGCAATATTATTTATAGTGTCGACATTATGAACTTATGCGAGTTGAAATTAAATATAAATATAATAATAATAATTGATATAACAATAATTTAATAATTCAATTGGAATAATTTAATATAAATCAAACTCAAGTGAATATAATTAATAAAAAATAATTAATAAATTAATTATATACAATAAATCAATAATATAATTAATTTATAATTAATTAAATTATATATTAATATAATAATAAAATAACACATATTTAAACAATAAGTATTAATTAACAAATAATAATAAATAATCGTAATAATAAATTAAAAATTAAATTAAATTATTAGATATGTAATAAACTTAACTAATTATTAATTTAATATAAATATATAATCAAGTAATATATAATTAATATAAATGTAATTAAATAATATAATCTAAATAATAATATTAAGATTAATTAATATATATAAATATTAATAATAATTAATAATAATATATAATAAATATTAAATATACAATAAATATATAATTGTAATAAATTTATATTATATTATGATAATATAGATTCATAGTTTTAAATTAAATAATATTAATGATAAGAATAATAATAATACTAAATTAAATCAATGACTCAATCTCCAATTAAGGTAACATAACTCAGGAATCATGTAAATATATCTCAAATAGACAACAAACTATAATTAGGTAGCACGATAATCACATACTAAATAACTCTCCATAATATATTATAATTTAGGTAATTCGTTAGCCTCGAAGTATTATTGTTTTCACTGCCCCTCTGATTTTATGAAAATCACGGGATTATATACTACTTAAAAAAAAATAATATGGTGATAGTAAGTGTTTCATCCGTTAAATTGGAACTCAAGCTCGTTTAAAACATTGATCTCGCTCTCTTTAAGGATATTCAATAACAAAGTTATCTATCTCTCTCAAATGATTGTTAAAATAAAATCCCATAGACTTTTCATAAGAACATTTAATCGATCCAGGTTAGATCTCATTCTCAATCCCTATTCATAAAGTTCAAAGGTAATCTTGATTAAAAGATTATTGTTCAGACGTGTAACTAAATAATGTATAGAAATATAATTTCTAGAGTAGATAATTTATATACAACTTTAGCATATATAATTCAAAAACGGCTCGACACATCATGCAAATATGACTCGCCTAATAAAACGAGCACTTAGGGTTCTACCACGTAGTATACTTAACTCTCTTTACTTTAATTAAAGTAAAATCTCTCTCTCATTATGAGGGAAAATTTTAAATCTCTTTGACATTAAATAAAGTGAGGTGGCTGTAACGTTCTTTTTTTCCCTAATATGAGGCAGTAACTAGTGCCCAAATTTTCGTTACTGAATATACAACATAATTTAGTACTTCAGTACCATAATTATATATGTATTGGTTCAGGTTAGAATTAGTTCGGTGTTTATAAAGGGGTAAATGTGTATACATGAGTATTTGAGGTCTCGAAATGGATTATTTTATCAAATAAGATAATAGTTTCTATATTATAATATACCCTACTATTTTAGCATAACGTGTCTTTTCAAATTTGGTACTATAAATATTTAGTATTGATATATATATATATTAGTTCTTAAGTACGATTTTTTATTTTTAGTATTTATAAATGAAAAATATTAAAAATTTGATAATGATAAAAAAAAAATCATTATCATTTATTTTTGAGTATTTGTTGACTGAACACAAAACTAGATATTATATATATAGTTTTCAAATATTCATTATTTATACTATTTTAAATCTATTATACTTAGTATATATTTTCTCGTGATACAGTAATAATATTTATTATTTGTGTCCTCAATAAGTGTGTTGTATAGAATATATTAACTATATTAATTATAATTATATATATATATATATATATATATAGTATATATTAATTATATATATTTAGATATTATTATTACTACTATTAATATTTATTATTAATCTTTTTATTATATTATATTTACTATATATTATTTTTATATATTATATATACATATATACTGATATATTATATTAAGGATTAAATTTTCTTAATAATTGGTAAAATAATTTAATATAAATATTAATATATAAAGATCTTATTAAGATACATATTTCAATTTATTAATAATTATCAATACTATTTACTCCTTATAATGATAATATCGATACGTATTATATATTAGTAGTATATATTACTGCTATTATGTGGATATTAATTAATATATTAATACCTAATATTATATATATTTTCTTTATAAATTTAGAACTTCATTTTTCATTCTCATATATATTATACATAATTTTGTCATTTCATTGTACTAATATTCTGTTCTATAAATTACTATAACTCTCATCCCATGTAGCTCCAGTTTATTTTTCACAGTCCTCATACAAGTTAAATGTATACACGTAGAGAATACGGACAGGTCACTATCTAGAGTAAAACAAATTATTATGAATTTTGATAATCAGCCTCTAGAAAAATACCAGTTAATCTTCAACTGGATAAATATCTCCTATTAATTCTCTTTAATTTAATATTATATTTTTATTTGGTTTTATTAGTGAAAGTTTTGAGTGAGAGAGAGATTATTCATATAGGCTAAGAATAAAAGATAGTATAATTTAAAAAATTATTCCTCACCCCATGTTAGGGGGCGTCGAGCCGCGGGGGAGGACAGAGGAGGGACGTTATTACATTACCCCGGATTAGGGGCTAGGTGAGTCGGAGGAAATCATCCTCCGCGGACACCTTCAAAGTGATAACTCAAATGTAGCAGGGGTTTTTCTGTGGAGACGGAGTGGATGGATATATAATTCCCCCCTGGTCGTTTTCTGGTATAGAGGCCGACAGAATAGTGAACTCCACCTAGACTTACCTGTCTCTATTTGCGTGTATTTTACCCTATGAGATTATCTCACTTTAGCTATTTTATTAATTAAAAAAAAAAAGAAATAAAATTTTATTATACTTTACCATGGTTTAGTCATCTTTAGTTATATTAAAGGGTATAAATAAAATTACCCACTACGGAGTATTTAACTCACACAGACCAAAATAAGATGGCAGGGGTGAGGTCACTTGCGCGGAGGTGCTTCGTGCCTCTCCGATGGAGAATTCGGGTAGAGGATCAATTAATTCCTCACCCTGCGGGTGGTATTGCGTTCTTCCGGACAACCCCGCTTCTTTGTGTTCATTTTCTCGTGGTGATCGCGGTGCTAGGTTCCTTACACGACCTTAATACCACCTACTGGAGGTATAGATAACAATTCCCCTCACTCACTACTGTCTCCCTCAGAGGTCGGTACTCGAAGCCCAAGGAAATGGAGGAGAATATAAATTTCAACTTTTTAATATAGTTTTTCGTAATTGAAATTAAGCCCAATAAATAAAATAATAAAATATATTAATATTATATAAAAATTAAAAAAGGTTTAAATATTTATCCACATCCTGGGTAGGAAGAGAAATTTTTATTCTCGTAAAGCTGATATCAAACTAATAACTAAATATTAATTTGTTTACTCATTATAGGAGAGCTGCCAGATTTGCGCAAGGTCAGACAACATATACTGTGAGCATTTTTTGCCTGATGATTTGTTCTGAAACAAGACGTTTTATACGTTGGTGGTATAGTAAATAAACGTAGATAATATATATATCAACATATAACTCAACTCTAATAATAATAAATATGCGGGTACATAATTCGTATCTAATACTAATATGTACTAGTACTAATATATACTAATACTATACTATCATATTTATTATTATAATATATTAATTTAATTATATATATTAATATAGATATAATTAATATTATTTAATGTATATAATATATATATATACTTATAATATATTATATATTAACTCAATATATATTATATATATATATTATTACTTATAAATATATATCCCTACTGGGCTGATATATATATTCTATTGATATATATTATTGATTTTCCATTAATTACATCATTTAAAAATTAATACCTAAATTACAATATATAATCCTTCATATATTAATACATTATATATATATTAATATATTAATATATATATATTAAATATATATATATATATTATTATATATTATATACTATATTATATATATAATATATATAATTATAATTATATAATATTAATATTAATATATAATATATATTAATTATACTAATAACATATATTAGATTAATATTTATTATTATACTTAATATATATATTAAATATATATAGATATATATATATATATTCAAACTGTTTGCTAAAGTTTTATATTTTAATATATTTCATATAAATTTATTTCAGATTAAATATTATCACATATATTCAAGTTAATATATACGTAACTATATATAACAAAGATTACTTATTATAATACAAAAGAGAGTTATATACATTGTAGAATTTTTGCCATTGCCTAGTAGCACACTCTTATAATAACGTGTTTATCGAAGCTAAACCATTATTATTTAATAATGTGAGGTAACAAATATTAAACCATGTATAACTCTACGATTATCATTAAGTAGTTATTTGTATAATAATTTGATATAACATTGGCTAATAATATAATCACTGGGTAGCACAATATCAACAGTGTATATCCTAGTTATTTGAACTGTTTCACAGTAATAATTAATTATAAATATAATATTTTTTTTTTTTAATATAATAAACATTGCCCCTATGAGTTATTTAGCTATAACTCTCAGTGGAAAAGAAGTAGAAATTGTTATTTTTCCTAATTATTTCCTAATTTTTACTAACTTCGAACTTCAGAAATAAAGTTAAGTTAAAGTTAGTGAGGGTTTTTATCTTAAACATAAAATATTGCTTTAAGCGGCCTAAAGCTTACTATGCATTAATTCCTAAAGAAGCTTTTTTATTTTAGTTTAGTTTTAGTTTATTTCATCTATATATACATTGATTTTGACTACTTTCTCTTTTCTTAAATAAAGATAATTTATACATTGGTTTCTGAAAAAATGGGGGGAAAAGTTCAGAAATTATTTATTAAATATAAATTATTATTTTTAATAAAATACAAATTATATATATAAAATAAAAATAGAACCAAAATATGAATTATCTCCGAAATAGTTAACTAGATATCTTACATGGAAAACTCCTTAAATTACATATTTTGGTAATAATCTAATTGCATATAAAGTACTTATTGTACATAAAAAATTGTAAAAAAATAAAAAATAAAATAAATAAATTTAAATTAATTTAAAGGGCTAGTCTGAAGGGGAGGGGCGGTTAAGGAACCTCCCTGCGATGCACCTCACAAAATTACCCTAAAGTAAGCGGGGTAGTATTCCGGAGACCCTCTTCAGGGAGGGGTGAGATAATTGTTTTCATTAACCCTGTCATATTCACCCGGAAGCCGAGAGGGACCCCGACTACCTGTCACATTCTTATGCGGTACCTTGAGGGTGTATCCTTTAAAGTTAAAATTATTTTTTTTTTTTTTAAATAATAACTTAGATACGAAGAAGTTAAAATACGTATAACAGTTAGTTCCTATAATATATTTGAGTATATCTAATGTCTGTTACATACCATACTTAAATTGAATTGTTAATTGAATCATATACTATAAATTTAAATATTTAAAATAATAAAAATCATACAAATCACAATATTTTCAAAACTAGATGGAGATTCGAAATAACATAATACAATAGTGTTCACTATAATAATATATATATATATATATATATATTATAATTATATATATATAGATTATATATATATATATATATTATATTAATATATATATTATATAATACTATTATATAATATATATAATATTATATATTATAATATATATATATATATTATATTAATATATATATTTATATATATAGTATTAATATATATATAGTTAATATATATAGTTCAGATCACTGCAGAAGCTGGGCGTTAGGTTCCTGATCCCTCGCATTATAGGCGACTTTACATATAAGTTTATAACTTTATTATTAGTTTAAGTTTAGGAATTATTTTACCCTTTTAATGCTCTACAATTATTATTTATCATATTTAATATAGAATAAACTTGCAGATATGTTATTATACAGTATAGTTATGAGATATATAATAATAGTATACATAATTTTATTTTAGTAATTAAGTAGAGAAAAGTACTACTTTATTACATAAATACTTACTATACATATCTTTAAAATTAGAATCATAAAAATATAAATTTATTTAAAATGAAAAAATATACAATGTATAAACCCTTATAAAATTTGGAGATATTTTTTTTTTTATGTTATATAATAATCTAGATTGAAGAACCTATTTATATAAGGCACTGTAATGTTAATATATTTTTTCAATTTTCAAATATCTTTCTTTATCTTAGTAGTGTTCTTAAAATTATATTGAAGAGCATTTTTATAATACTGTGTGACTAATGTATTACAGAATTTTAATTATTATTTTTTGCTATTTATAATATCTTTTTTTATATATTACTATGTTTTTATTTAATATAAGCCCTCTAAGTATGTGATATATACAGTAATTATATTATAATTTTATTATTGTAATTTAATTTTTTGTTTATCATCCTTTTACCCACCGTGGTATAGGCAAGACCACGTCTACGAGGGATTGATATATATATTATTATATATATATATATATATATATATATATATATATATATATAATATATATAATATATATATAATATAATAATATATATAATATATAGTATATATATCTTTAATTTTTCTATGTGAAGCTTTCCTTCTTGATTGTTTTGTGGAAAATGAGAAGATAATTCATATATAAGGTGTATTATTTATTGTTTATTATTATGTACTACTAGATATAATAAGTGAATATTTCACAATAGATATGGTGAATTACCTAAACCTACAATGTAGTAATTTGAGTAATATATATAAATAGAAATACCTTAGGTCTAAATATAAAATCAATATATAATATACTTTTATATATTAATAATTTTTGTAATTTTCATTGGAGAAATTCTTTATGTTTATATTTATATTATTATTAATACAATCACGGCTGGATTGAATATGTTTTTAGGTACTAGTATATCTTAGGTATCAACTATAAGCTCTTTGATTGGGGTAAATATGATGAAAGGGGCATTCTTTTAATGGGGTCCATTAAAGGGTCAGCATTTTCGTAGGCGATTCATGAATATGAAGAAACTACGTATAAAGACTTTGGTGTTATAGAGAGTTATAATTCTAATAGTGCATCACAACCCTTAAAATCCATAAATATTTTGTAAAATTAACTTATCTTTCCATAAACTTATCTTGATATGACATTCATTTTTTTTAATATTTATGCTTAGGGTGCCAGAATCATGGAGTGTTGTAGAGTGCCCAAATTTTGGCAAGTCTTATTTTAGGAATAATATATATGCTATTTTTCTGATAAACCAATAAATTTGAGGGCCTAAAAATTGATAAAGTTTTAGTAGGAGTTTTAACCAAACTATTAGTCAAAATTATTAAATGTGCTTCCCTATAGCGATATCTTATTGTCTTCCTCACCTTTAATTTTTGTGGTGAAGTGAACGAAAAGTGATGCAAGATACTTGCTCTGGTGCATAGCTGGCTAATTTAAGTAATTATGTATATACATAATTTAAATCATCATAAGGTGTTACGGCTCGAAGTGCTTTTTTTTATATTTCACCCCAACACCTGCTCTAACATAAAAATAACCCCCACTATTATCATAGTTTTTTTACAGATATCCCATCTGTATATATGTTACTAATACTACTTTATGTTTAAGTAAAGTTAGGCATAGATGGGAAATTACTGAATGACAATAGCCTCTCAATTAATGGAGTGTGAAGATGTAGTGACTTGAAGTGTGAAATTTGAGGCAAAACGCTTAAGTATTCTGATTAAGCAGAAGGATTAATGATGTAGGAGGTTGGATGAAATAGTTCTGAGGTACCACTTAGCGTGGTGAGGAGCAGTTAAAAAGATTTCTAAGCCCCGATTATACATATTTAAGAGGGTTATATAGTGTTCTAAGGGAAACTGTTAGGGAGAATCTAGATTAAGGGGACAATTGGCTTCCATTAAATCTGTCTGTAGAGCAATTAAGATATATACTTGATTTGTCTTGCAAGTGGAAAGGGAGTAGAATTACCACTAGGTTGTAAATGAACTTAGAGGAAATAAGAGGGATATGGTGAAGGAAACCCAGTAGATAGTTCATTTAAACGTGCACGTAGAAAAAAGTGGAGAAATACTGTCTGCACTCATGATTATATTTATTTTCCAATTGAAACAAAATCGATTAGAGTAAAAAAGATAGAAAGGAAAAATTTGTATTTAGGATATAATTATGGGAGCTTTAGACATACTTCTAGCATATGTTTATGTATAAGGTAATTTTAATATAATTGGAGAAGCTCGATTATTAACTTCTTTTACAGAGTTATAACTCGAAAACATATTAAAGTGTTTGGTGGACAAGCTTTTCTGAATGAGAAGCTTGTTCCCACCAACTTTACCATTGAATAAGTTATTACTTTACTAGAAAATGAGGAACTTCCAAAAACTATCAAAGTAGGCGAAATAGTTATGTACGATAGGTTTTGAAGCTTGTTGTAGTTATTATAAACAATTGAAGAGACTTGTATTAATGAATTTTAAAGAATATTCATAAATCCATTTAGTGCTGAAGTGATTCCAGGCTATGTGTCCACCGTGGTCATGATCATAGAAATTATTTTGTATATGAGATTAGATGTTATGAATAAAAAAATATTGAGGGATAGGGCTTAGGCAAAGAAAATTAAATGACAAAAATGTTTCACAGAGCGATCGATTATAATGTCATTTTACTAAATAAAGCACACTTTCCTATACTTATCATTGCTGAAATTATAAAAGTTGTTACAAAAATTTTAATACTATGCAGTACCTGATTAAAGTTGGGAGCACTGTTATTTGCGCTCGTGACCAAATAATCATGGAGGGTGGGAGACATTTATTAAATATGTATTTCTATATAATGGCTACAAGAAGTAAAAATAATTGTAGGGAGAGGAAGAGTATGATACTAATATATATATTATATATATCATATATATTGCAAATACTTCAACTTAACAGAAAAAAAAAAAATAATAATTTAATAAAATATTAAAAAAAAATCAACAATATATATCAACATTATTCTATACTATCTCTTAACATAAGCAGTAGACCCAATTTAATAAATATTTTAAATAAAAAAAATAATAATATAAATATTAATATTAAAGCATAGTAATCAATAATTACGTAATCTTTATTATTAAATAATTAAATATAATATAGTATATCACTTCATAATTGTAATAATTATTATATTATTAAATAAATAAATAGTAAATAAATATATTTATAAAGTAATAAATAAGAATTAAATTGAAAAATATAATATTCTCAATAACATTTAATAATAATATAGTTTATTTATAAATAATTAAATAATAATATGATAATAAATAATTAAAATAATTTAATATATCATTATTTTTACCTCTTTTGGAAAGGAGCCTCTAACTCGAGCCATATTGCATATTTTATCCAACATCCTATATATATAATAATAAATCGTTCTTACGCCTAATGATCAGATCCTTATGTATATATTATAATTAAAAAAATTTTAAAAACCTAAAAAATTTTAATGTTTTATATTTTTATATCTCATAAAACATATGCATTGCTAATTTATATATATATATTATATATATATTAATATATATAATTTATATATACTACTATATATATAATATTATATATAATTATAATATATATAATATATATATTTAATTAAGATATAATATAATTATAATATATACGATATTATAGATATTATAATATATAATATAATATATAATTATATTTATAAATATGCATATAATTAAATATATATACATATATATATATATTATATATATATATATAATATATATATATACTATATATATATAATATTCATAATAATTAATAAATATAATATATATAATATAATATATAATATTATAATATATATATAATAATTATATTATAATTAATTAATTAATAAATTATATTATAAATATTATATATATATATTATATTGATATATATATATATATAATATATATTTATAAATATATTTATTATATATAATAATATTTATATTATATATTTATCAATATTTATAATATTAGATATATATTGAATAAGTTGGAGCAAAAAATAATTAATCGATAAAGATGATATATAGGTATCATTTTGAATAGTAGATATATAATATTATCTTTAGTAATATACTGGTGAGTGGATATACTATAAAGGTATATATAAAGTATAACACTATATAATACAATAGTATATATTTTTATTACACTGTATCATATATACTACAATATGTATATATATGAGTATAAGGAGTATATTTAGTTAATAGATTTATATATATAAATTATATAATATTATATATAAATAATATATATATGGTATTATACTTATATATAATATATATATATTATATAAATATATATAGTAATAATATATTATATAATATATATTATATTATATATATAATAAATAATATATATATTAGTAATAGTGAGATATATATATATATAATATATATATATATATAGATATAATAATATATATTGAATAATAATATAATATATATATATAATATATATATCGTTAGTGATATATATATTTATATATTACTTGTATAATTCATAATATATATATATAATATTAGTACTTTATATTAAATGTGACCTTGCCTCTATGAAAAATACAAGATAGAATTACAGGATAAATATGTAATAGTGGATATGAAAGAAGATAATTATTAAAATACTATTATGAGTAAACTAATTAATAGGTTATTTTAATGGATTTAATTATATATATATTATGGCAACTAGTTTCTAAAATAATATACGTATTATAATTAGATTAATATGAATTAATAATTTAATAGATAGGATACAGCTATATAATTTTTGGTTGATTGATGGATATTTTATTAATATTATTAATGTATATATATTAGTATTTGGTTATGTATCCATTAGTGTATCTGAATTATAGGTAAATTATACGAAATTATTATACTACTAAAAAAATATGGTACTAATATTTATAAGTAGAGGCTCAGTATTTAAATATTTTTTAGGTGCCAAATAAGTTGAATTTAAGTACTATTTTATAAAATTAATTATATATAAATTATAGATAACATAGCGGTATAAGAATGAGACAGGGTTGTATATGTCTCCTTGGTTATTATTAGTATTGAATGGCGAGTAATGAAAGGAATTAGAGATGGAGGTTGGCAGAAAATAGGGTGTTAGAATGATATATGCGGATGATTTGGGTTTTTGTGTGGTGAATCGTGAAGAGTGAGTTTGAGAGGTTGATTAGAGAAATTGGACAGGGGTTGTAAACGGAAGGGGTTGAAAGTAAACGTAAAGAGAAAATAATATAAGAGTAAGTCGGTATTAGCTTGCATGAGGAGACAGTCCTCAGTGTGTGAAGTACGTTAGATGGTGAGCATCTGGAACAAGTGTAAGAGTTTTAAATACTTAGGATAAATGTTGGATGAAAAGGACGATGATGATGCCGAGTGTTAGTAGGGAAAAGTTGTTTTGTCGAAATTGGCAGGAGATGGGCTGGTGCTAATTTAAATCGTTAAGGTTAAGAGAGCATAAAAAAAGGGACTAAGGTCTTGAGTGCGCTAGGGTTTACATGAGAAGTATGTTGTTACCTGAGTTAATGTAAAGTAGGGAGACTATTTGGTCATGGAATAAGATTTATAGATTTAAAGTTTAAACATGTTAGGGACGTGTTAGGTGTGAAAAGAAATTGATAAAAATGAGGAATGAACGTTTAGAGAGTTATGTGTATGGTGTGAAGGGCGTAAATGGGAGAATAAATGAAAAGTACGTTGTTGAGATAGTTTGAGTGCATATGGAAAGGATAAATACAGGATCAGTTGGTTAAGAGATGTTATAGTGGTGAGTATGGTGTTGACGAAATGACCGGCTGGAGACTAAAGAACAAAGTGGATTGAAACAAAAGTCGGTGACACGAATGTAACTGAAGGAGAGAGGTTAGGAAAAAAAGGTGCATCATAAGGGGTATATGGAGGGGTTTTGTTGAAATTGAAAAGAGGGTATGGTGGGACCACAAGGTGCCAGGGGATGAACCCTACACTTTGGCGATAACTTGCCATAGTTAGAGGGGTTCCAATCGGGGTCCTGGTGAAGCAATCTAGGGGTGGGTATTTTCTGACTTGCGACCGAGTTCTCATTAATAGGATAAGAGGGGGCAGTAAGGGCTCGAGCTTTCTTTTCAATTTGTGTCCATTCTTACTACTACATATTCTTCTTCCGATTTCATTGTCACGTACCTTACCCCCAGTCTTTTGGGGAGAAGTTAAAGATAAAATTATAATATAAAAATATATATATAATATAATATATATACTATATTATAATAATTAATATATTATAATTATATATATATATATAATATATATATAATATAATATATAAAAATAAATATAGCATAATTAAAAATAAGTAAAATCTGCAAAAAAATGGAGAGGTGGAGGGTGCCCTACTTATCATATGATGGTGATTTGGTTTGTTGTTTTTGCCCGGAATGAAGAAGAGTTTGAGGTGGTGGTAGAGGGGGTGTGGCAGGGTGTGTAAAAGGAGGGGTTGAAAGTAAATGTTGATAAGATTAAGGTTATGGCAGTGAGTGTGTGCTTTAGCTCACTGATAATGATTTTGTGTAGTGCTTGAAGGAAAGTTGAAGTTGAAAACTTGCCTTTGTATCTAGTATCAAGAAAAGTAGGCAAGGACAGGTTGCTGTCATTCAGATACTTTTGGAATCGGTCACACAAAGACAGTTTTAGTGCCTGCATGGTGTTTCCCAATCCAAAAAACTTTGGATCTTTGGACGACTTGATGGTACATAACATTAGGATTTGTACTTCA
>JABUQX010118007.1:0-2500 GCA_015478945.1 Trachelipus rathkii
GCGAGATATATATATATATATGAATATATGATTATATATATTATAGATATAATTAATATATATATATAATATATATAATTTATATATGAGATATAAATATTACCTATATATATATATTTATATATATATAGTATATATATATAATAATATATTATTATAATATATATATATATTATATAACTATATATATATATATACTATACATATATATATATATATATAGAAGAGGAGAGAGAAGGAGAGAGAGAGAGAGAAGAAGAGAGGAGAGAGAGAGAGAGAGAGAGAGAGAGAGAGAGAGAGAGAGAGAGAGAGAGAGAGAGAGAGAGAGACTAGCACACGGAACACTCGTACGTACTGACTACACGATTCGACCCAAGCAGTGTTTCTTTCAGACAATTCTCTCCGGGGGGGCTTTACAGAGATTCGGGGGGGGCACATAAGTTAACATAATTTACATAAAAATAAAGGACTATGACATTCTTGTCACTTGTCAGCTAATCTTAAGGCGTTTTTGATTTGGCAAGAATTCTTCTAAATCGGAAGAGGTCTTCACTTTCCCCATTTGATTGTCAATACTCTTTCAAGACGGAAGAAAATTATCTAGCGAAATCGGGAATTTTCTTTCATTCGCAAGGTTGCTATTTTTCGTTCTTAACGTTCTTGAGTTTGTGGTGTCACATGAAATCGTAAAAAAATGTTTTTTTTAATGTTTTTTTAAGTTTTCTAACCACTATTTTATCTTCGCAAATATATTAATTTATGTTATTTCTTAAAAACTGGGGAATATTATTAAAAAAAAATTAACGAAAATTCCGAAATTTATTTCTCCGTTTTATAAGCTCATTTTAATTCATTTGTTGAAAGAAATATATATATATCATATAATATATTATATAATATATATATATATATATATATATATATTATATATATATTTAATTATATATATATTATGAATAAATTATATATATATATATTATATATAATATATATATAATATATTATATATAATATATATATATATTATCTATATAATATTATATATAATATATTATTGGAGGATATGAATCTATATATATATATAAAATATATTATATATATTATATATATATATATTTATATATATATATATATATATATATATATATATATATATTATATATTATATATTATATATTAATATTATATATATGATTAATATATATATAATATATATATAATATAATATATATATATATATATAAGTAAACTATAACACTAAAAAATCCTAATTAATAGCCTTTATAGGCTTAGGTCTGTGCTGTAAAATGTAAACAATCTCAAAACTGAAGAATGTTCATTTGGATTGTTTCAATTTTCGAAAAATGAACTCAAGAACGTCCTTCGATTTGGGAAGAAAAAACTGCCATAATCCTAAAACGCCTTTATCTTATTAGATACTGTCTTTACTGGAAATATAATATCCGAAATAAAAACCAAAATCTTTCTTGCAAAAATATATGCATTCTATTTGTAAAATTATTGGGAAGTTATGATAAATATAATCATAAGGTACGAAAACATTGATTATGAGAGAATATTAATGATATTAAATTATATATGTGACTACTTATGACCTTTTTCTTTAATAAACTGAAATATATTCTTGGTCAAATACTTCCTATTTAATTTAGGATATAGTTATTGACATAAGGAATGTTTAATATGATATATCACTATTATTATATATTATATATAATATATATATTATATATATATATATATAAAGTATACTATATATATATATATAATATTCTATATATATAACAGACTTTCGCAGGCCCCGTATCCCGACGTTAGTACTTGAGAGAGTGTGTATAAAGAAGTAATTTTTTAAAAGGATCGTATACGACGAGTTTTCTTCGTCTCATACAAGTCTACAGTTTTTTTTTAGAAAATCCTCAGTTGGATTCTCAGACCAATCGATGCTTATCATCATACAATACATTAAGGTTTCTGGCAGCATTCTATTCTTGTCTTACTTAGTATTCGGTTCATAGTACTGAACGATCTTTAAACTCGAGGCCCCTATCGCTTACAGGAATGACAGATATAGATTTCATCAGAGCTTTGTAACTGCAATATCCTCATGCGTCCGCTTCACCATATTTTCGACAATGGGGCTTTTATCTCTGCTTTAAATATTTCGCTTTCGAGGATGGAATTGATATAAAAAATGAAGGATTTTCAGGTCAGCTAGTACACCTTACGCATTAAACATCGGAAATCTGTCACAAATTTTCTAAACTTCAATATACGGGTAAATTTGTTAATTGACTGAAACGTTCTTCAAAGCGACTAAGCAAATATCTTAATCAATTGATTTGTCGTTGAATCTTTCTTCAATTTCTTCGATTACACTATCGCAGTATATTTTCATCCCTTTAAAAGCATTTTTCTTATCTTCATCTGCAGCAATCAGGCGCACTTCACGAATGCAAACTCTCCATTATTTTCACAT
>JABUQX010118008.1:2500-7500 GCA_015478945.1 Trachelipus rathkii
TAGATTATTTTTTGGTATATCTACAACAGTTTATGCCTCTGGGCATGCGAGCAAATTTTCAAAAAATAATTTTTTTTTTGAAAAATTTAAGTAAAAAAAAAAATTTTTTTTTGTTATAAGAAAATATCTTAATAAAAAGGTGTTATTTCCCCCAATTATATAAGCCCTGAAAATCTGATGTTGATTGGACGAGCAGAAAAAAATTGTCGCAATTTTTCACTTCTAAAAAATATATATATATATATATTTTGGAAAAGTGAAATATTGCGATATTTCTTTATTCATCCAATTAATAATACAATTTTCAGGGCGACTATAGTTGTGGAAAATACACCTTTTATTTAGATCAAGTTTCGGTAAACTCAAAAATAAAATATATTTAATGGATGTTTGATTATTGCTGAGATTTGGTTTCCAAAAATCAAATAATGTTGAAGAATAACTTTTTAGATAATGGAGCCATCTTCGTAAAATTCAAGTTTCAGGTCAGTAGTATAGTTACACTAAACGGCCGCCGACTTGCGAGGTGATTCTTCGAATCATCGGTACCTCGCTAGTCGTATGTCAGTATAGTCATATATATTTTTCACTCATGTAGGTTCATGGGTGTTTTTTGGGTATCGTTTTTGTCATCCCAGTTCTCACGTACTTTCCGGGTATGATTTTTTAGGTAAGGATTTCACCCCAGGTGCATCCCCAGGGTTGGAGCCCCCTTCTTTTTTTTTTTCAGATGACAGTTAGTTATTTATTTTTATATTTGTTCATGTTCTTTCATGGGCCTTTTTGTTAAAGTCACAACCTTGTTGTTTTTTCGTTGCGTTTCCGCCATTTTGTTTTATAAATCGTTGCCGTCTTGTAATTATTTCAAGTCGTCGCCGACGTCGCGTTTTTCGCAAACCGCAGGGAAGGGCTCTATCCAGCCAGCCCGCACAAATCGAACGCTTCGGATTCGCGCCGGGGTGGGTACCTCGCACCGCACCGGCCTCGAATCATACTTTTCGCGTTTTTTCGGTTTTTTTTTCTTCTTAGGTATACTTAAAGCTACGTTCATTGACCTTATTTTTAGTTCGATAATATTACGAATGTTATTCCATAATGACGTTACAAGATTCATTAAGCCTATATTTCAATATATTCTCTTAATGGCAATATGTTCATCAAAGGTATACGAAATATTGATTCTTATTATTATTATAATGAAACCAATACACATATCCATATATATATATATATATATATATTATATTTGGTATGGTTATATTTTAATATATTTTTTATATATATATATATATATATATATATAATATATATATATCAATTCAAAAAATAATATTTTTACTTATCTATAAGGTTTTCTGTTAGTAAACGGATGTTTTACCTCTTACCTATTGCCCTCTGGTTTTAAATGGATGGGCTGCAGGTACGATGAGAGATTACATCGAATATTTTATTTTATTTTTTTTATTCAGATATATGTGGCTTTTTCTATCCACTTATTTATATTAATATATATAATATATTTTTATATATATATATATATTATATTATATATATATATATATATATATAAATATTGAGTGTATAGGGTAGTATGTTTATATAGGGATATTAATATTTATTCAATAATATCTTCGGTCGTTCACGCTATTCCGTATTTCGTGAATAGTAGCCGAAGTATTCCATGTCTGATTAAGCGCGTGAATATTCTTCATATCAGCAACGACCTAAATAGTATATATAAGGTGGTATATATATATTTATAATATATATATTATATAATATATATATATATATATAGGTATGATATATAGTATATATATATATATATATATATATATATTATATATAATATAGAATTATTTCAATTTCCGTATCTACAAAGAGTCAAGTATTTCCATGTATGATAAACCTATATTTTTCATATCACAACGACCTGGAATATATATATTATATAAATATATATATATATATATATATATTATATATATATATTATAGATGAGGTATGTGATATAGGTGATATAGTATAGTTTATATAAGTGCAGTAAGCAAACATTATACAGGGGTTGAAAATGCTCGAGCGGTCTTAAAACAGAAATTACGTAAATACGCGCTAAAAATCATCTATATAGAACTCGTATATGTGATCGCAACACGAAAGAAAGAGAATCTCGAAACATAGCAACCTAGCCTTCAGATAAAAATTCTTTATTAATTTCTTAATATTTACTTTATATTGTATTGTCTTTCATTAGACTCATTTATTATATAAATTATATATAATGAGCATAATATATATATATATATTTTATATATATTTTATATATTATAAATATATAATATATATATATATATAGATAAATATAGTATAGATTATAATATTCCTAAAAATAAATATATTATTTTTTTTTATATATATATATATAAACTAGGATATTTAAAAACAGTGAAATGAAAGGATTATATTATCTCTCTTCGTACTTTTGAGCCTACGAGTTAACGCGTCATTCTGGAAAATACTTCAAAAATTTATTTTTGTTTTTCATTACCACTCAAATATAAGTTCGAGTCTTAATAGATGATTAAATAATATATATATATATTATATATTATTTATTGTATATATATATGATATATAATATATATATATATATAGTAAGTATTTTAATTATTCATAATTTAGGAGGGTTTACCATTCGTCCCGATTTAGCCGGGACAGTCCTTTTTTTTGAAACCCTTGTCCCGATTTAGAGGAGAGTCCCGATTTCGTCCCGATTTTTTGATTTGATACAAACCTAATTGAAACAAGCTATTCGTATATTTTTATATATTTATTATTATAATATATTTATATATTATATATATATATATATATTATATAATATATATATATATTTAATATATATATAATAAATATAATGCTATTATACATTTTTCAGGGCATGAGGTTTTTGTCAATCGATATATACATTTTTTAAGATTATTGCTCGTGGGATTAATATATATTATATATATATATATATATATACTCATAGATAATCTATATATATATATAATATATATTATATATATATATATATATATATATATATATATATATATATATATATTATAATATGTACGTGAGGGTGTAGTGTCCGATTTTTTGTTCCGAAAATATGTTAACCATAATTATAACCATTCCATGCTCTTATTGTGGCCCTAGCGAACTGACTAAGCAATTACAAAATGTATTTGCTTCAACAGAAAGGTAAAGGCTTAAATATAAGTTAGCGCACTTAAAATTCAGCTAATAGATTAAAATATACTATATATATATATTATATTATAGTATATATAATTATATATAATATATATATATATATATATATATTTATATATATATATATATATATAATTATTAATATATATATATATATATATATAATATATATATCATATATATATATTAAGAAATAGGTATATGCCTGAATTTCAATTCAGGGACTTGCTACGTTAGATACAAATAACAGATTCGAGCAGTATTAAAAAGAGATAGATTAGAAGATCTTAATTCCAATTGTCTTATCAAATTCCGCGGGACAAAGAAGGACTAAATTTAAAGCGGGGTTATAAGCCCTAAAAGGTATAATCCTTAAATGGGTTAATTTTAGCCGTAATAGCTGAAATGGTTTTTAATTTTATTTATTTTATACCGGAAGGTTAATAATAAGGATACAATATATAATATAACAGAAGCATTTGTACTAAGTAGTAAATATTTCCAAGCATTGTATTGTATATATATATATATAGTATATATATATATATATATATATATATATATATAATATATTATATATATATATATATATATAATAGTATAATTTCTTCAATTTTAATATAGTATAAAAAAATTTTTTATATAATAAACTAATCCCTATACACTTATAATAGTATAATATATATATATAAATTTTTAACTGCCAAGACTCTGGAATCAGTTGATTGATTTCGAACCACTATGTATAATTTTAAAAATTAAAAGAACCATCTACTCTATCATTTCTACAGAAACTGTTGCTGATAAAGATATTACTACATGTTTCAATATTTTGCACAATAAAATGAAAGGTACGAAACTATGTATTTAATCATGTTTAATATAGGAAGCCTTAAGCAGTGAGAAGCTATAAAAAATTTACAAGGAAAATGAATTCGTTTTATTTTCATTAACAAGTATGAGAGAAATTAATTTTTTTTTAATTGACTACTTATGTAAGCATGCAACTACATCATTGAATAATCAGAAGAATTGATACAGATACACACACACACACACACACACACACACACACACACACACACACACACACACACACACACACACACACACACACACACACACACACACACACACACACATATTATATATTTATTTTATTTTTTATTTTTTATATTTAATTTTTTATATTTTTATTTAAAAATATATATATTATATATATATAATATATATATATATATATTATATAAATTATATATATATAAACCAGGATTCATATATTGGTACTTTTCATACATAGTGTACTTTGATATTATAGATTAGGCATAATCTCTAAATTTCGTATGTTACGAAAATAATTTATTGCATGATAAATATAAAACTATCCCGTGTTAAATAGATGATGAGTAAATACCCTTTAGTAAATATTGTTTTATACAATAGAAAGATATAGTCTATGAACATAGAGTGCTAACGAGGTCGTATCAGTGGTTTGGATTATAAATGTTGTTATATATATATATATATATATATATATATATATATATTATAATATATATAATAATATATATATATATATATTATATATACTATATATATATATATATATATAATTATATATATATATATATTATATATATATATTATTAATAACCGTATATATATATATAATATATATATATATATATATATATATAATATATTATATATTATATATATATATCTATATATATAATTAT
>JABUQX010118010.1:0-12500 GCA_015478945.1 Trachelipus rathkii
TCACTCAGAATAATAAATGAAACACTTATCAGTAAATTTAAAATCTTCTTTATGTTAATATTTATAATGGTATATATTGGACTTTACTTGTGTAAAATAGTTATAAACACATTTAGTTATGAATTATGGAAACGCGTTAAATCAACTTCTCATATCTTATGAGAATTTGAAAGATAATTAATGTTATTATTTATAAAAATTTAAATAATAAATATATGTAGTATATGATGTTTTAATATTAATGATTACCGTTAATATAGGCTATTATTTTGCTATCAACCTTTTAATGAAAAACACTTCACATTAACTCACTAATTACTTGTATATTTAGAAATACTTCTATTGTTATCTTAATAGAAAAATTAATATGTTAACTTATATATTTATGTACTAAAAATACCAATATTTTTACATATTTAATATATTTTTCAAGAAATTAATTAATACGAATATTTATCTTTATACAGGCACAACTGAGGATCGCGCACGAGGTTGACTCCAGTTTATCTAAGAAATATAATATTTAGTATGTCGACTAGCAGGGATATATATTATAGACACCTTATGGATTATTTCGTAACAGATAGGATTGTTCCAGCGCACATGTGTGCACTACTTTTTATTCATTCTAGTAATCTTAAGTTATTTCTTGATTTTATGAGAATTTTCACTGGTTAGAACATATCCCTTTCAAAAACATGTTAATTGGGCGTAGATAATTATTTTGAGTTTTTTAGGGGTTAGGGGTTTCGGAAACCCTTAGTCCTACTAACTGCAACTTGAAGGAGGATAAAGAGTCAGTAGAGTGTTTATATTAAATTAACCACTCTCAATATTAAGTTTAAGAATACTATCTTTTAATTAGTTTCCGCTAAAATGCATTTTCTAGAAACAACGGTACATAAGGGCTCGTCATAACCAATCAGACAACAGAAGTAGCGAAACAACGACTTACAACAACTAGCGAAAATACATCGCAAATATACACACAGTAAAAAAAGAAGTTCGTATAATAATAATAATAATAAAAATTATTAATTACTTTACCAAAAATTGCAGTTCACTCCTCAAATTCTTCCTTTTTATACAAGGTTTTGTTTGATATAAAGAACATTTAATAATTTTCAATATTAACCTGTGGCTGTTTAAATACGTTTTATATAATATATATTTATATATATATATATATATATATATATATATATATCTTATATATATATATATATATATATAATATATATATATATATATATTATATATATATATTATTATATTATATTACAAAAGTATAGTAACGGTGACACGGAACGGGACTTTGGATTTAAAAAAAAATAACATATGGGACATATAAAGATGTTCTAGGGGTGAAATAGAAAAAAAAATCATTTTTATTTCAGGTTAGTTAGGTCGCATTTAAAAAAAATTCACAGGTTGATTCTAGGTTAGGTTAGGTTAGGTTAGGTAGGTTACGTCTTCCTGTGAAGTTTTTTTTTAAATCCGACGTTCCTAACCGGAGATATAAAAAAACAAAAAATAAAAAATTCCATTTCATCCCTAGAACATCTTTTTATGTACCATAGAGTCACCCCTGTGAAAAGATTTTTTGAAATCCGACGTCCGTTCCGTGTCCTTCTTTTACTAATTAGTTGTTCATATATATATTCCGTATATATATATATATATATATAAATCTATTATATATATATTATATATATATATATTATATAGTTATTATATATATATTTATACTATATTATCTATATTATATATATATTTTATATATATATATATATATATATATATTTTAGGAAATCTATTAAACATCTCGATCGCTGAATATCAAGTGTCCCCTACACGTTAAGAGCATTTGCAACGAATCATATAAATTGTTTGTACGACGACATGAGACAAAAAATTCAAAGTATGTTGTCAAGCCAGTCCGAAGATGGTATAAGTTATATCACTTTAATGTACAATTTCAAGTATTTATGGACCATTGCCCAAAAATCAAGTCGTTTTTCAGTTCCACTTCACACTCAATTGTATGTAACTTGGAAATTCGTGTTTTTTTTGTATCGGATGCATTCCATGTGATGAATCTCATACAGGTGATAACATAAGTGCTTCAATATCAAAGTGTTTTCAAGAACTTAAATTTAGAATGCTTTCCTTTGCTGTTACTTATAATGGAACAAATGTTATTAAAGCATGTCAGAAATTGAATATAAAAAGATTATCTTGCATTGCACATACTATACACCTTTGTATTTGATCCCGTTTTTTATTTCCAAACCTAACAAAATTTCAACATTTATATCCAACATTGTGATAAAGTTCGAATATTCTTGCAAACGTATTTTCATTAAGATTTTCCAAAAATTTGGAATGACTACAAAGAATCTATAAAGTTCAGATAAAAAATCTTCTACATAAGTCAAACAAAATTACGAGAGATTGTAAAACAAGATGGAATAGTTCATTTCCCCTATGATAGACGAAGCTGTCAGTCAAGCAGAGCATTTAGAAATTGCAGCTTTGAAGTTAAAACTTCCATCCCTGGCTATAAAACCAAATGAAAAAATAATTTTAGAGAATTTGCAAGAAATTCTGAGACCTTTCAAAAGATAGCATCTGCAAATTTGTGTGGACGTAAATAAAATCCCCCCTCTACATCTTCGATAATTGTCAAACTGTTTATGCCTATAAGCTCTCAGTTATCAGCAATAGAAGATTTGCATGAAGAAACAGAAAAGGTTAAAGAACAAATCCAAAATGAAGTTAATCAAAGACTAATCCCCTACGTTCAAAACCCAATTTGTCTTATGTCAACATACTGGACCCAAAATTTAAGAAAAAAATATTTCTGATTCTGACTTGGGTACTTTATTAGGTGTCGGAAACAAAAACTTTTTTACTAGGAAATATAATAATCTTCGGAACCTTGGACGTTACTGTGAATCACCTTAACAAACTACGAAAGCTGAGATCTAAGACATTTTCTTCGAAAACCTTGATGCCATGATATATATTATTCAAAAGATTCATCTCGTTAATCAATGTTTGACATTTTCACTTACAAAGTTCTACGTGATAGTGAACTGCGATTAGTGAATCATCTGTAGATTTATCTATATATTAAAAACTCGAACTTTACAAGAAATATTATCCAAATGACAAAAACTATAAGAAAATTGATTTTCCGACATTTTTAACTTATTTTGAAACGGAAAAATGGAGGTCAGGCTTTGTTCCCAATACTTTCTAAGTAAAGTTAGCTATTATTTCTTTCTTTGCTATCCCCAGAACATCGGTTGAAAATAAAAGACTATTTCTCAAAAGCCACGGCGATCTAATTTAACTACTATACGAAAGAACAGCCTTATTCGAAAAGTGTTTACTAAAAATAATATTTTCTTATATGAAACTAGAAATCTAAATTCTCTTAATAACTGTAAATACTCTATTCAATGTCTAAACTCAAGTTATAATATATATGATAGTAATATAGTGCTATTTTATATATATTAGGGTTAAGGTGAAGTACTGGAGGTAGTATATATATATATATATAGTATATATTATAGGTATATCTATAGGTATTTAAGGTATGTTGTAGTTTATTGATATTTATATTTAGGGGTTGATATGTATAAGGTATAGGGGGTATATAGGGGTGGGGGGTTAGGGGTCTAAGTATATATAGGTATAGGTAGAGGTCAGTGGTGTAGGGGTAAAATTTGCTGTTGTAGTAAATCGTAAATGATCTACAGGATATATATATTATAGTTGTAATATGTATTGGAGGAGGTAGGATAGTAGGATATAGGGGGTTAGTGAGGGGTATGTAGGGTATAGGGGTGAATAGGGTAGTATAGTGAGAGGGGGGTATATAGTGAGATATATTATTATATATATATAATAGGGGGTTGTGTGTTTAAGGTATATAAGTATATTATATATAGTATTAAAATTGTCTTGTTTTAATAGGTCTAGAAATGATCTACATGTGTATATTGTGATATGATAGTATATAGTATATATGGAGTGGTGATGAGTATGTAGGGTATAGTAGTATGAGTATATCATACGGGTAGAGTGAGTGGGGATAAGTAGGGTAGTTAGGGTGCTTGTTGGGTGAGATAGTGATAGTAGTATGTATGCGTATGAGTTAGGTGAGGTATGTTATAGGGTTATGGTATGAGTAGGTTGATAGGGATTGGGGTATAATATATATATATGAATAATTATCATGTTGTGTAGGAGAAGTTAAATAGAATAGGTATTGGTATGATAATAGCGAATTCTTTTTCTATTCCTTCTTAATCCTTAACCCACAGCTGATAACAGTTTTGTACAGTCCATACAGTGGAGGCTATAGTAAGAGGTGCGTGCGGTTGCGGTGGCGGTGCGTGTGCACAACTGCTGGGTGCGGTGCGGTGCGCAAACAATCGCATCGGGTGCGGTGCGGTGCGGTGCGCCCAGGGTGTGAAATAACTCGTGGTGCGGTGCGTGTGCTAGTGGCTGCTACAAGCTGGTCGGTGCGGTGCGGTGCCTCAAAACTACGCGGTGCCTCTTGCCAACCCAGAGTATATATATATTATAATATAATAATAATATATATTATATATTATAATAATATATATATATATATATTATATTATATATAGTTATATATATTATATAATATATATATATATATATATGTGGATCTAACGTGACTAAGATTAGTTTTGAAATAGCTTCCTGTGTTAGTGCATTGTGCAATGTTTTCTATTCTTTTCCCTTGTAATTATTAGTTGTCTTGCAAAGTTTTTATTAATAATAGACAATATGAATAAAATTGAAAGCATTAGACCTTACATTCCCATGACGTATTTTTAAATCTTTTGATATGATAAAAGAGAAGTGCCAAAAATGGGCTTAAATATAGTCATTATCCATGTAACAACAAGGTGATGATTACCTTTTCCTCGTGTTTTGAATGTTTGTGCAACCTATACAGGAGGCTAAAAACCTCAAAAGCCGTAAATTTTTGGTAGTCTCTTATGATATTGAAAAAACACAAAGATTAAAAGGAAAAGAATAAAACTGACTGCCAAGGCGATATTTTAATTCAACTGTGGAGAAAGTTGAAAGGGTATCTCCTCTCCGTCAGCAAGTTAGAAATGTTTCCGCCCACTAAAATTTATAGCACTGCATATAAAAAACAACGTAGATCCATAAAAATATCTTTTAGAATGAGTTTTAGGAATAAGGCATGCTCATTCTTAAAATTTTTAAGACAAAATAACCTTATTAATGGAAATTAGTGGGAAGATGTGTGCTATACCACTCATAAACCTGCACCAAATTCATCTGTTCATTGTTCTAAAAAAACAGGACATGTTAAACTATCACATGAAAATAGCGCTAGCACATCTAAAATGGAAAGTGTATCTGATACCTCAAGCGACAATCAGAGCAGCCCATCATAGAGCGAATCTGATAATTCAGAGAGAGAGTCATAAGACAAAAAGCATCTGCCATATACCAGGCCAGAGAATTGATGAAATTAATTTTTATCTACGCATAATAACATCTATAATATGTGCAAGTATTACAGAGGAAGTGTGCCTCTTCTACACCCACATGAATCATGGTGTATTGGCGGGGGAGTCGCGAGACTTTCTTGTAAAAAAAGCATGGTTGATATCAAAAAAAAACTTCAGAAATGAAGAAAAGGAACTTCTGCCTTCACTGTGGGAAAAGTACTTAAAACCTGAGTGCATCGTTTTCTGATTGAAAAGTGCATAAAAAGTTTGTCAAAGCGTGCCATGCTGTCAATACTTGGATCTTCTCATGATTTTATATAATGTATTTAATATAAAAAATTCATGACTATGAGTTTGGGGCACCATTAAAATTGATTCATTGTGATACGACACTCTTCACACCGGAAGATCAAATGGTTTTGTTGCAAGACTATAGAGAGTTATAGTTGCAAAGGGTTTAGAGATGCCTCAATATATTGGATGTCAGTATCACATTTTAGTCAGAATATTGAGGCACGTTCTGAACTACTGTTTTTCTAAAACTACAACTAAACCGAGTCTAAACTAAAAGTTCATCGATAAAGGTTAGAAAACTACGAGGAACTACAATGTGGATACATGACACCTGTAGGAGTTAAGGTGAACGAGAACCTCGGCTGGAACGACTTCTAGTTCTTGTTAAAACGCGGGCAATGTTATCCATCATCGGCCCAATTGCATAAAAGCACATTATTGGCAGTGTTATCAGGCCAACGTGAACCCACACATGCATTGAGTGATGTGATCAAGAGCAATTTTATTTTCTTTGCGTACTGTCTACTGCCATCATGGTGGCATAATTCTTGGAGCTTCCTCAAGCTTCATTACTAACAAGTAGCAATCATATTTGGAGCGAGGTAATTTTTAAGGCTGATGGTTCCGCTCAGCGAGTTTTAGGCATCTTTAGGGCCACTTAGTACACCCCAACTCAGTGATGCCTGATATTGGAGGTCGTCATAGTGGTCTCTACCATTTTGGGAAATTAAGGGAACCAGAATTCTTGCTACTTGTTAGTAATGAAGCTTGATGGAAGCTCTCAAAGACTTTGCACCATGATGGCAGTAGAAAGTCCGCACAAGATATATTTGCTCTCGGATCCCATCATACAATGGTAGTAAAGGAATAATTTTTTTTCCAACATGATGGCAGGCCTAAATATTGTGCTTTTTGTGATTTAGGAATGCCGTGCAGTGTTTAAACAAGAACTTTGAAGTCCGCTCCCACCGAGGTTCTCGTTCACATTCACTTCTGTATCTGTCTTGTATCCACATTGTAGTTTCTCCATTTTGTTTTTTTTTTTTTGTTTCTCACCTTTATTCGATGGACTTTAAGTTTAGACTCGGTTGGTGAATAGTTTTACGAAAAAACAGTATTCAGAACGTTGTCTCCATATCTCTGTCTAAAATATGATGCTGACATCCAATGTATTGAGGCATCTCTAAACCCTTTCCAACTATCACTCTCTATAGTCTTGCAACAATGCCATTTAATCTTCCGGTGTTGGAAGGGGTCCGTATCACAGGCTGATCATGTTTAATGGTTGCCCAAACATCAATAGTCATGAATTTATTTTTTAAGTACCATTATATAAACTTGAGAAGATCCAATTTTGCACCTGAATACTCCGGGTCTAATCTCTCTAGTTGCACTTTTCAAACAGACAACTTGGCACTCATATTTTAAGAGTCTTTTCCCATCGAAGTGAAGACAAAAATCCTTTTCTTCCTTCAGAAGTTTTTTGATATTATCCATCTTTTTTTCTGAATTTCTAACGACTCCACGCCATACACCTGATTGTGTTGGTGTTGGAAGAGTCACACCTTCTTCAGCAAGACTGCACAGACCTTTGAAGTTTTATTCGTTGATAAGGAAAGGCGAGTCACTAAAGTTGTAGCTTGCTTTGTGGCAGATGCTTTTTGTCTTATGACTCTCTCTCTGAATTATCAGATTCGCTCTATGATGGGCTGCTCTGATTGTCGCTTGAGGTATCAGATACACTTTCCATTTTAGATGTGCTAGCGCTATTCTCATGTGATAGTTTAACATGTCCTGTTTTTTTAGAACAATGAACAGATGAATTTGGTGCAGGTTTATGAGTGGTATACACCATCTTCCCAAATAATTTCAATCCTCTCAACAAAGCCAAGCACCATCAACTTTAGTGATGCCAAATATGCTATCTAAATCATTCTAAAAGATTTTTTTTGGTCTACGTTGTTTTTTTTTTATGCAGGCCTATAAGTTTAATTAGGCGAACATTTCTAACTTGCTGACTGAGAATGGGATACCTAAATTTCTCCAACAATTGAATTAATTCGTTGGCAGTCAGTTTAATTCTTATTTTCCTTTTATCTTTGTGTTTTTTCAATATCATAAGGAATCTACCAAAAATTTCACGCTTTTGAGGTAGCCTTGTATAGGTTGCCACAAACATTCAACACGAGGAAGGTATCATCACCTTGTGTTAATGGATAATGATATATTTGAAGCCCATTTTTTGGCATTCTTTTTATCATATCAAAAGATTTAAAATACGTCATGGATGTAAGATTAGTGCTTTCAATTTTATCATTATTGTTATTATTAATAAAATTTGCCAAGGTAAAATAATTACAATGAAAAGAATATAAAACTTTGCACAATGCATAACACAGGGAAAGCTATTTCAAACTAATCTTAGTCATTTTAGATCCATATATATATAATAATATATATATATATATATTATATATATATATATATATTATATATATATATATATATATATATATATATATATATAATATATATATATATATATATATATATATATATAGGGTTGGGCAGAGCCACCGGTATTTTGGCACCGTCCACGCACCTCGCTAGCTGTAGCAGACTAGCACCGCACCGCACCACGAAGTTTTTGAACTTGCGGCGCACCGCACCGCACCGCACCGGTATCATGGTTTGGCGCACCGCACCGCACCAGCAGTTGCGCACCACGCACCGCACCGCACCGCACCGCACCTCTTACTATAGCCACTGTGACTGTACAAACTGTAGTGTTGGTTAAGGAATTAAGAAGGAATAACAAAGAATTCGATATTTTATCACTCTATTTATTACTTCTTACAACATATATTATTCCCATATTATTATATATATATATTATATATATTATATATATTATATATATATGTCTATATGACATATTATATATATATAATTATATATTATATATATATATATATATATATATATATAATATATAATATATCCTGTTTAGATATTTTAATAACAATTACTTGCAATTTACTATATATATAAATATATATATAATAATATATTAATTATATATATATATATATATATATATATATATATTTTATACTATTATATTTACTTCTATACAACATATTATATATATATATCCTGTAGATATTTTAGATACTAAACAGCAATTTTACCATATATATAATATTATATTATAGCTTATATATATATAATTATATATTAATATTATATATAATAGTTATATATATATATATATATTATATATATATATTATATTATATATATTAATAATATATATATATATTATATATAATATAATATATATATATATATATTATATATTACTTAAGATAACTTGATATAGTGAAACAAGTTATTAAGAGAATTTTTCTTTTCTATTCACCACGGGGGTAGGTTAGGGTAACACAGTTCGAATTAACAGTCTGTTCTTTCGATCGGTTATTATAAGATCGCTCGGGCTTTTTGCGAAATAGTCCTTTTCATTTTCAACCGAGTGTTGCTGGGATAAGGCAGAATAAGACTTTACGCTATGCTTACTAAGTTTGGAGACAACCCTCCTGTTCCCTTCCAAAAGTGCTTAAAATGTCGAAATCAATTTTCTTATAGTTATGTCCTTTGGAATATTAATTATTTCTTCTAAGTTCGAGTTTTAATTATATATGAGATGAAATCTACAGAATGAATTCACTATCGCAGATCATCTTATGCACTCTAGACTTTTGTAAGTATAATTGTAAACATTTGATATCCGAGATGTCTTTGAATGTATATATGCAATGGCTCAAAGTTTTCGAAGAAAATGGTCTTAGATCTCGCTTTCGTAGTATAGTTGGTGATTTTACAGTAACGTCCGGTTCCGGGATTTTCATATTTTCCTTTAAAAAAGTTTCTATACCATTAATAATAATTCCCAAGTCAGAATCAGAAAATATTTTTTTCTTAAATTTTGGGTCTAAGTATGTTGACATAAGACAAATTGGGTTTTGAACGTAGGGGATTAGTCTTTGATTTAACTTCATTTTGGATTTGTTCTTTAGCCTTTTCTGTTTCTTCATGCAAATTTTCTATTGCTGATAACTGAGAGCTTATAGCATAAACAGTTTGAACAATTATCGAAGATGTAGGATATTTACTTCCACACAAAATTTGCGATGCTTCTTTGAAAGGTCTCAGAATTTCTTGCAAATTCTCTAAAATTATTTTTTTCATTTGCTTTTATAGCCAGTGATGGAAGTTTTAACTTCAAAGCTGCAATTTCTATCTGCTCTGCTTGACTGACAGCTTCGTCTATCATAGGTAATGAACTATTCCATCTTGTTTACAACTCTCTCGTACTTTTTTGTTTGACTTAATGGAAAGTATTTTTTTTCTGATTTTTAGATTGCTTGTAGTCATTTCCAAATTTTTTTGGAAACTCTTTTGAATAACGTTCAATACATATTTCGAATTCTTTATCAACAATGTTTTGCTATAAATTTGTTGAATTTTGTGTGTTTTGGAAATAAAAGGGATCATACAAAGGTTTATAGTAATCGTGCAATGACAAGATAATTCTTTTATATTTCAATTTTCTGAACATTGCTTTAATAACATTATGTTCCATTATAAGTAACAGCAAAGGAAGGCATTACTATAATTTATTAGTTCTTGAAACACTTGATTATTGATATGCACTTTATGTTTATCACGTGTATGAGTTATTCATCACATGGATATGAATCCGATATCTAAAAACACGCATATTTCCAAAGTTTACATTCAATTGAGTGTGAAGTATAGGAACTTTAAAACTGACTTTGAATTATTTTGGTGGCATGTCCATAAATCGATATATGTTTACATCTTAAAGTGTATTAAACTTTACCAATCTTCGGTCCACTGCGTTCTTGACCCTATACCTTGAATTTTTTCTGCTCATGTCGTCGTTACAAACAATTTATATGAATTCGTTGCAATTGCTCTTTCGTGTAGGGCTTTGATATTCAGGTAATCGAGAATGTTTTAAGAGTTTCCTAATATATATATATATTTATATATATCATATATATTATTATTAATATATATATATATATATATATATATATAATATATTTATATATATATATATATATATATATAGTATATATATATATATATATAATATATATATATATATATATATGAACAACTTATAGTAACGGGGACACGGAACGGGACGTCGGATTTCAAAAATCTTTTCACAGGGTGACTCTATGGTACATAAAAAGATGTTCTAGGGATGAAATGGAATTTTTTATTTTTTGTTTTTTTATATCTCCGGTTAGGAACGTCGGATTTAAAAAAAACTTCACAGGAAGACGTAACCTACCCTAAACCTATACCCTAACCTAGAATCAACCTGTGATTTTTTTTTTAAAATGCGACCTAACTAACCTGAAATAAAAATTAAATTTTTTTTTTCCGTTTCACCCTTAGAACATCTTTATTATGTATAATATGTTTATTTTTTTTTTAAATCCGAAGTCCCGTTCCGTGTCACCGTTACTATCTTTGTCATTATATAGTATATTATTTATGATATGTATATATATATATATATATTATATATATATATAGTATATATATATATATAAGTCTATATATATATAATATGTATATTATAATATTACGGGTTATATATATATCGGGTATTCATATTCAATGGTAAAACTTACTTAACAGCCACTAGGTTAATACTGGAAATACGATTTCCATAATTAACCCTGGGTGTCTGGTTTTATTATCATATTACACATACTTGTCATAAATTTACAATTGGAAGATAGTCTGAGGAGTGTAGACACTCGGGCACCTATTTTGCGCTCAAAGTATTATTAATTAACATTTTTCATGTAGGATTATTATTTCCCGAACTTCTTTTACTGCGTAATTCAAATTTTCATTTACTTTATTTTTTACTCTCTACTACTTGGGGTGTGCTGGTCAAAAACGGGCTTGACGTTTTCTATGATTAGGGATCAATTAAAAAGATGAACTTCAATATTATTTCTTTAATTTAATTTAAAATACCAACAATTTCCTAAGTTTTTTCTATCTTGTGACAGCGTTCCCGCTAATATCCCTCAACCTGTAATCACCAACTTCAACCTAACCATACGGCTGCAGCAACTATCAACCTATCCCTAACCTAAAAAAATCCATTTCGCCCCTTGCTGAACTACACATCTAATTTCACGCTATCCTATAGGGTTATTACCTGGAAATTTTCTTCTTGAATCGGTGACGTACTCCTTCGCGTCCGTTAAGTAAGCTTTGTCTTATTAATACTATATTAACTATATATTATCCTTAGTACTATATATATAATATATGTTTCGTACTATATATCTTCACTTATAGCCGGTCTCCTTATATAAGTCTATATCTATATATATAATTATAGGGGTTATATACTATAGGGTATGAGTATGTTATTTATACTCTATAGTATACTTATATATTATTCTATTTATCTATCTTACTATCTTTTCTCTATTAGGCTCATATTATATATTATAAATCACTTAACTTTAAGAACATAGATTTTATATTTTACTCAAGAAAAACAATAATTCAATTCAATAACTAAATACTTACAAAAAAGCAGGAGGTTCTACC
>JABUQX010118010.1:20000-33042 GCA_015478945.1 Trachelipus rathkii
TTAAGTAACACCGCACATCGTAGTCTCTTCTCTAAACAATCCTCTGCGAAAATTTCCAGGTAACCTGAATCGAATGCCTTCTCAAGATCTATAAATGCATGTCGTGCCTTTTTTGTTGTATTCGTTTATCTTGTTCCCTTATCTTTCCAGGGCGAACATAAGAATCTCTGTGGTGCCTTCTATTCGCTCCCTGTATTCCCATACTCGCCCTCCCACGTCTGGAGTTCCACAATTGCCACTCACTCTTCGTTCAAGTACCTTTCGTATAATTTTGCAGATGGTCCAATAATTAATTACTACATTGATTCATTACATTCACCGCCCAAATCTCCTTTCCTTTATATATTGGTATACTGCATGGTTTTCCCCATCCTCTAGAACTCACTTTCTCTCAGCACTTGTTGAATAAACTTCAACTGCTTACTTACTACACCTCCTGCCCTCTTTTATTATTCTCATGGGCAATTCTATCTTTCACGGGCCCTTCCATTGATTCATTTCACTTAAGGCCCTCCATCGCTTCCCTGGGTAATTATCCTTGCTTCCTCCTGGGCTCACTCTTCTAACATCCTCTTCCTTTCTGACCTCCTACACAGAAGTTTCCAAATATCTGTCATCTCTATTAATATCTTCGGCTTATTAACACTCTCCTGCTTATTCCTTTTGTGCTGGCCTACTTTCTTCCTTCGATCCCGATAAGTCTTTGCTAATCGCAAGATTTTCTTCTTCCTCCTCACGTTCTCCCTCAGCCTCCTTCCGCTACACTTTTGCCTGCTCGTCTTTGCTCTTCTTTTTCATCCCTCTCTCGCGTGTTTCTGCCAACAACAGAGCCTTGAAACTGAGCAGAATTCTGTCTCTTAGCTACTCTCTAATTTACTGCTTCTCTTCACCACTCCCTCTAACTACTTCATTCCACCGATCCTCCGTATGCTCTTTTTCGCGTTCCTCATATCCATCTTCTTTCTAGGGTTTCTGCTCTCTGCTACTTCAATCACCTACATTCCGAATGTATTATTCCTATCCTACGCGCATTCATCCCATCTGTTCTATTAACATTATTTTCTTCATATTCTTGCCGTCTTTCAACTGCTCTTGCTCAGTACCTCCATTTTAATACGTCCTTTTCCCTCCCCCACGCTGCGAATCTTCAGGCCTTCATTCTTAATCCGCAATCCAACAATCTGTATCAGAGTCCATTAGACACTCCGCAATACTTTACATTGAGGAGCTATTTCTGCCTATCTGATGAAATTGATATAATCATTATGAGATGTTCCTGTCAATATTTGTCTGTTTGTGCTATTTCTCCGTAACATTGGTTAAAGCTGTTGGATCTGCTTTGCGGAGAAATATTCCATGATTTTCTTGTATATCCTTTTCCATTCAGCAATCTATCAATATGCTCTCCGCTCTCACGTCTCTGAACCTCCCTCTCAACGGCCCCAAATTCTCTCAATTCACTTTTCATCCTCCATCGTTGCATGTAATGTCTCTCCATAGCAGTCGACAAAATCTTATTTTCTTTCTTACACCACCACCTCTCTTTTCTATCATGATGATATACTCTTCAACCCTAATAATATCTCCTCCTGTCTGTGGTGGTGGCATAGCATACACTCAACCATTGCGAAAAAATTCAACGTATTGTGAGTAAAGAAACACTCCTCCTCTCTCACATTTTATACATCAACGACAAATCCTCAAGTCTCAAATCTTCTTGCCCTTCTCATCTCCTCATCTCTATTTTCGCCAGTTCTCATTGACGTTTTCTCCTTCTTCCTCTCATCATACCAGGATTCATCTCCCGCTTTCCCCTGTAGTGTTAGCGCACATTTTAGTGTAGCACTTCTAATTTGTTTCTGCGACAGAAAATGTCCACTGTCTTTTCTCCAAAATTCGTTTAAAGGTCCTGTTTCTAAATAGGTTTATGTTGTATCCTGTGAGGCTGGTTCCGAGAGAATTGCAAAGCATGTCTTTCAGGGCGAGCAGCTGTGCTGAGGTCTGTCTGCCCTATGCATTGTCCATTGTTTGCGTTATCTTCAGGTGAATCGACTAAGGACGTGAGTGTACTATCACCTTCCATATTATATAATCTATGTCTGTTTGATATATTCCCAATTATAGATTCCTCTATCATATCATATATTATATATATATACTATATAAGTATACGTAGTATTTAGTTATAATAATATATATCTATTATATATTATATATAGTATTATATATATAATATATATATATAATATAATATATTAAAAGATGTGCTCCTGAGCTCAGATCAGGTAGATGAAATCTTTCCGGCTCCGGGCATTCGCGATATATTCTGTCGGTCAGCGGATGCTGTGCCTATTTGGGCTCGTGTTCAAGGTAACTTTCTCCTGTCCGACTGACAGGAACAATATGCCTTCTGGGGCGTGAAAGTTTTTATATATAGGTAGTTATATATATTATATATAATAATATATTATATTATATATAGTAGCTATATATTCTATATGTATACATATATATATACTATTAATATATCTAAGTATTACATCTATTCTCATTCTCAAGGTCATCGTTGTATATAATATCTAGTCTGCTCTTTGATTCCCTTCTTGGTCGTCGCTCTATTTCTCGCTATGCGTTAGATATGTCTTGAGTCTTCTTTCATTTGTTATAATTCCTTTATTGACTTGGCCGAGTGGTAGTAGAGCATTTCCTGGTTAGTGTTCTACACTGCAACGCGGTGTCCTAATGTTCTGAAGCCTCTGATTGGAGAGCTCAATCTCTCTGGACCATTTCAATTATTAAAATGAATAAGGTCATAGGAGATTTTACTCCTCATCATCGGGATTCGAATCATTGACTCCGCGGTCGTGAGTGAAAAATGAACCTGGAGTCTTTTATCCACTATAGCATCCGCGTTATATACTATATAGTATGATACTCTAATACTATTATTACCTATATAATATATATACTATATTATATATACTATATATATACTATATAATACTATTATATATATATCTATATATAATATAAATATTATATATATATAATTATTACATTATAGGTATACATATTTTAAACAATATTTATAATAGGGTTGCCGACGCACCAGGTGCGGTTGAGTGTGCGTATTTTTGGTGTGGGCGGGGTGCGGTGCGGTGGCGATCGAACATTCAGCGACCAGGTGCGAGTCCGGTGCGTGCGAAGAAAAAATAAAAGTGCGGTGCGGTGCGGAGCACGAGAAAAATTAGTGGTAGCGTGCGGTGCGGTGCTGTGCGGCCTTTTGATCGCACCGCACGCACCAGCCCTCCCGACAAAGTTCTCTGAAGATAAGAAAAATGAAAAGGAAGTATCCAGTATATATTATATATATTATAGTATATTATATATATATATATATATACTATAATATATATATTACTATATTATATTTAGTATATAGAAAGTGGATAAAATCTATATTTTAATGATTATTTTTTATATTATATATATATAATATATATATATATTATAATATTATTATATATACTATAAATTAAAATTATATAATATATTATAATATTACTATATATATATATCTATATTATATCAATATAATATATAAGTATATATAATATTATATGTACAATATTATATATTATATATATATATATTTATTATTATATATATATATTAATACTATGATACTATAGGCTGTTCTCACGCAGTTTATGTTTACAGCGTGTGTATCACCGTACGTATGTTTAAGGATATGAAAATGTGTAGAATTCAAGTTTCGATTATTTAATTTTATTTAGGAGGATGGGATTTTCGTTGATGTCTGCGCACTGGCCAATACGAAAATCCTGCGTTGCAATCGTGATAAGGTCGAGATTGTGGAATTGGATTAATTTTTTATGGCCTATCTGTGAAAAGTGCCATAGATAAATGAGGTGGGCTCGTCCTGCATCGGACATTTTTAATACGGTGTGTTCGTGTTCCAGCGCTACTGTACTCTCATAAAGCAAATAGATCGCCTGCATGAGACATAATGTCATTGTTGCGTTAATTATAGATACATTGTCTACATTGTACAGTTCGTAACGCGTCAGTGAACAAGCAATACTTTTAAGAGCGTGTAATGTGGAAAGGTTGAGACGAAAAACAATATATTCAATGACATGCTTATAATATCGATACATGTAATGTAATGTAAATTTAACGTGTTGTTAATTAGTATTCATAACACAATTTAATCTATGAAGTTTATCGCTCAGCATGCCAATCAGGGAGAAGAACGTCAGGTTCGTTCAACTGTGTACATCAGTACATTTACAAATGTGTTTCGATGTATCGCTGCCATCCGGCAAACTGACATTTGCTCATCCTCTGCACCCAAGTTCGCATTGCATGTCCAAGTGAAAGTGATGGCCGGCGTTGATCCCCTACATTCGTTGATTAATTGATGCGGCGAGAGATCAAATTCGGGCGAGGTTCCTGTTTCATTAAGACCCAGGCGTATTACAGTCGGTTGTTGAGTACTACCTACAGGAAGAGTAGTCCACTGGGTTAAGTCGGGTGAATCTGCGCGGCGCATGTGAATATGTGCCAGATCTTCGTCTCCATTCTTCCCGGAAAGGTTTTCTGTCGAGTAGGTCGTCAACTCTAGTTGCATTATTGTGCTGGTACCTCACATGTTGTAATATAATTCTTCGTCGTGTTGCTTAAAGTATATCGACTTACAGCGAGGTCAAGCAAGAAGGTCTGCAGGAATGGAGGTAACGCTGTCTGTCCAAATTTCCGCTCAAAGAGTAAGGCCGATAATCCTATATTCTAGTTGAGGTATACCCACACTACCAAACGTGACTGAGTATTGAGACCGCTGTGATGGCGTGTGTAATTGTTATATTGGGGGGTTGTTTTTCTCGTCCCATGTCTTGAAGTTCGACCTGTTATACATAACGTTATGGGTATTCCAGATTCATTTGTGTGATCATATGCAATAGCTTTTCCATAAGTCCGGTAGCATCCATTAGAAGGCAAACAATGACCAGCCAGGGATATCCCAGCGCGTTGTATGGGATCTCAACGATGCAAACAGTCGCACGAATTGGTGGACTTATATTGGATTACAATGTCGAGATCAACACAAATCTGTCGTTATGGTTTCTTCGATACCCCAAGCACCGATCTATCTCTTCCTTGTAATGAGGAGGTGTGATTTCATGGGTGGTACTAGCATTATACTTCCATGTTCGACTGTCGATGTAGGACACCCCATCCCGTATCGGTGATGAGGTGGTTGAACATCGACGCTGTATCCGTTGAAAGCGTTTGTAGAGCTCTATGAATGCCATGTGCGCTCGGCGTCGTTCGATGTTGGATAGACGTTGGTCCAAATGCGCATGCAGAATTCTGAGTAGCATTCGCTGTTTTGGGTCTGTTCAATGTACACATTTCAACATGTCCTGTGTATATCTGGTCTTGTGGCCTGTTTCCAAATGGTATCTGTCTGATACTATACAAACACTCTGTAAGTTATATGCGTTCAATCTTAACACTTTATTACGCATGATTGTAGGTTACTGAATTATACTCTCTAATGATTAGCTGTTAGTTGGTTGTACACATTCTCATGGCCGTATTTATTAGGCTACTATATTCAATGTATATGTCTAAAAGGGTAGCATTAGGTATTTAATTTTAGATTCTTTTGTTCGCTTATGATATTTTTAAATACTATTGCATATACCTATTGTATGATTCGTACCTAATTTCATTTGAAACGTTTTCGCACGCTTTTTGTAGCCTTGATGTTGACTGAGTGAGTCGTAGTTGTTTATTGGGGCAGATGCCTGGAATGACGATACTAACCGTCGTATAAGTAATGTCGAGAGGAAGAGCCTTCCTCTTTTTTTATGTGGCATTTCACATAGAGAATGCATAAAAAATATAATCCATTCGACATTCCTCATTGTTGTGCGCGGTTTTCGTAAGCGCTTGCGCATAGTACACCAACGTGAACATAATTCCCACCTCCTTAATGATAAATAATTCGAACTTAATTCCTTTACACATTCATACTTAACATCCGTATGGTGATACATACCGCTGTAACATAACTTGTAAGAATACTGTATATAACTATATATATATATAAATAATATAATAATAATATAATATATTTATATATTATATTATATTATATATATATATTATATTATATACTATATATATTTAATACTATATATACTTACTTTTTTTCCCAAGACTGGGAGGGTGCGTGAAGTAGAAGAATATGTACACCAAGTGAAAAGTCAGAAAATCATCCTAGAGCTTCACGGGACCGGCGACGGACCATCACTATGGCATATCGTCATGGTAAGGGTTCATCCCCTGGCCAGGTGGGCCATACAACCATACCCCTCACAAACACCCCGCCATTCAATTCCTATTATGGATGCTTTATTCTCCCGGCCTCTGCAAACTTCACCTTTCTCTCCTCAGACATTGTTTATTTGATCAATCCCCTTGTTTCTCGGTTCTCCCAGACCATAGTGTTCACTAGTATACATTAAATAACCGTAACAACATAGCCCACTGTAAGACCCTAGTCGCATCAAGACTTAGTCCCTTTACATCCACAACAGATTTAATTGCAGTAGTCACTTTCCTACCATCCACAACTTTACTACTACTAATCTCATGCCGATCATTCCGTTCGCCTTTCTCATCCCATATATCCTAATTAAACTCAGACAGCTGTCAGCTGCTCACCATCAGACATAACTTCACACCGAGGACTGTCCTACTCACAAACATAACCTGATCTTATCTAGTTTACTTTAAAGACCCCTCCTTTTATACATCCTCTGCCAAATTCAATCTTCTCTAACTCTGTTCAGATTCATCTAACAAAACCAATATCATATCATATAATAGGTAGGCACTTCCACTCCCGCCATTTCCATTCAATTCTAAACACCATTTACCTGCACCCCCATTTCTAATTTTTAATAACCCTCCATATACAAATTGAATAACCTAGGGGACACATAACAAATCCTGCCTCACTGCGCTATTAATATTAAACCATCTACTTTTGCACATTTATTCTTACAAACACGCTTCACTATCGTCATACATATATTTTGATTCCATATATATATATTATATATAATATAATAAATATATATATATTAATATATACTATACTATATAATATATATATTATACATCTATATAATATATAGATATTGCACCGTTCAGTAATTTATTGGCTCAGATTCATCAAGGCGCATAAGACACAAAGAAGGTTACGTAAATTTATTTTTTAGGAGGCAAGAAATTTAACGATGCAGGAATCCTTAAGGTTTTAGTAAGGAACACGCTGATATTCATTTCGAGGTTTTTATCAAATTTAAACGAGTGACAATGGTAACAATAGTTTTACGCATTATGATGTGCATTGTCCTTCTCTTAATGTACACGACATATACAAATGAACGAACATAAATTTAGAGGGAGAAAGTGTCTCGATATCACCTCTCTCATCATTTTTGATTCCTTGACTGTCATTGTCTAGGGATATTAATACTACTCTCTTCAGAGTTATTACGAAGGAGACAAACAGATGTTGCGATCTACATAATGATCTTCTTTCAAATGATTGAGAGCAATGATAGCATTGTAGAAATTAGAATAGAATGTATGGATGGGAAGACATTTATTTCATCATCAGAACGGGCCGTACTAGCAGAAAGAGTCATTATGTTCTTGCAACCTATTATTTGCCGAGTAAAAGCATGTATTACTGAAAGTTAGCGACCTTTAAATCTGCCCTGTATTTTAGTTTTTACTGAGTCCCTGGTCGAATGATTCAAGTGTGCTGCAATTAATTATATTTTGAGAGACTTCGTTGAACTCTTGTTTGGGAATTCACGACATTTATGTTGATGCTGACGGATTGTGCCTGTTCACATCAAGAAAGAACATAAACTTTCTTTTATATGGCACCACTGCTCTTCAGGAACAGTGGAGCTCAATCTTGTGAATAGGTATTTCGGACACATTTCAATTAAATACGTCACTGAATGTTCACCTTGTGACATTCAGTGAGCAGGTTCAGAGCACGAACAAGCAATATTTGTTCTGAAAATAATTGTCAACGGCAATGACTACTCAGACGAAAACAAACGCTGATGTGAGTATCTGACCATTTCGTTGGTGAGAAAGCTAGCTCTTTGGATAATTATTGATAAGGTTATTAATTCTTGTAACTTTTTCTTTCAAATAATATTCTGTAGTACTTCTTTGGTGTGTGATGAAGAGACGGATACTTTTGCTGCCGTACAAAACGCAGAATTTAAGCGTGATCTGACGAAGCAGATCATTGCCTCACTATTAGCTTTCTGTAAATTTACTTATACTCTCTTTATGTTTTCGTGTTCATGCTGTCCATATATTTGTATTATATTAGTTTCAATGAGTAATTTCATTCTTCTTACAAATTGGAATGGGGATCTATTACTTTTTTACTCATTTCATTTCTACATTTTCCTTGTTTTGTCACTTAGATAGTTAACCCGGATATCATTCTTCTTTTCGAATAATACGATTGCAAAGTGTATGGTTTACGTTGTCATGGGAAACCATATCGAAGGTAGTTCAAACACAACTTATCAAGGATCTGATTGGCGAATCTTCACAGTTGATTTGAGCGAGTATATCTCACGAGTAGAGTCTACTCAGTATTAATATTGTTCGAATTTCGATGTTACTTCAAATTACGGTACACTTGAGACGGCACTACGTCAACTGCATTCTAACAGTTCTCAGAAAGTTGCTAAAATTTTCTAACAATTCCATCAGACATTTTCTAATCGCATTCCGAGTTTCCCGGCGTGCCAAATGCAATAATTTTATATTTTTAATATTGTGAATGCGAAGTCAATTGCGATATTAAAAGCATGCGAAAATATATTATACTATATTATATATACTAATATATATCTATATATAATAATATATTATCTATATAATACTATATATATTATATATTATATTATATATATATAATATATACATAATATATATATAATATATCAGTTTAAACGTTTTCTCAATAAAAAATAGTCGCTGGAATTGTACGTTTATCAACATTTTTAGCTTTCTTTGATTTACCAAAATTAAAGGTATCGTACGGTGTTATTAAAGTATTGCAAATAGATATTGGAAAATAGATAGGGAGTAATGTTCCAGACTTTTACAGTCCAGTAAGATGAACATAGCTGTTAGTACTGGAGGTTCAAGAGAGCATAGAAAAAATATGAAGACTGTGTAGAAAAGGTGTGTTCGCAACCCTTCTCATGGAGGAGGTATGTGATCTAAGAGCTCAGAAAAGCGTGTCCGTTATAATATACGATGAAAAAAAATCAGTGCTGCAACAACTCAATTGATAAGACTAAAAGATGACTCAACATTTAAAGAGGAACAGGTGGTGATGTAATCCTCAGATGAGTGAGGGCATACTCTTAAACAGGGGCAACGACCCCTTCGTAAATATCATAACACGGGTGGCGTGAATAAAGTTCTAGAATGTCCTCAGAACACACTTATGACCAACCTTTAGAAGCTTGTTTAAAAAGAGAAGTAATATGAACCTTCCAATAAGGTCGAGAAAATAAACACCAAAGATATTAAGGACAGACGAGGTTTGAGTTATGTGTTTCAAAGAAGATGTTATATACGTGTGAAAAATTATGTGGAGTGAAAGATGGAGGAGCTGAGGTTTTGAGAATTTGAACAACTTGTTTCAATGCTCAAAGAAATTCCGAGGAAAGACAGATTCTAGTTGATCCCAAGGGGGCCTTCTATGCGTGAGATAATTGTTTGGTGAAAACGGACCGTGCTATCAAAATGAGGGAGTCTGAAGGGTGAAGTCTTCGACATTGGAGTAGATGTGTGATGAAGCAATAAGCGAGGGTCTTTTATGAAAAGTAGAAAGAAGTTAGGCATAAGAACTAGAACCATATGAGAAGCCACTATTATAGATTTTAAAAGGATGAAGCGATGGCATTCACCAAATGTCTGAAAGAAAGAGGACAAGAGACATAAGCCATTGGGGAGCAAGCAAAAGATTAGAAGAATTGAGATTTTTTCAAAAATTTTCCTGCTAAGGGTAGATTTCGAAACTATAGAAAGAACAGAATTAGAGAGATTTGGCGATATTTGGAGGGTTGAGATGGTTCCTTTTCTGTACAGGAGCACTTCCACAGAAAAAAGGGCAAAGTGGAAAGATAGCGAAAAATAGTTTACCATAAGCAATGGTGCAAGCTGAAAAGCACAAGTTTTAAGACCCAATAGTAGGAATCACCATCAGAACCGTAAGCTTCTTAGTGTCAAGCTTATGAAAAAGCGAATATACACATCTTGAAGAAGTTACATTTATTAGCAATAAAATTATGTTGGAGGTACGGTGGCGAAGAAGGAATATCACTGGAATCGTCTATGGTCGATTAAGAAGGAAGAGAGTTGAGCAAAAGAGTTTACTTTAGTCGGACAGGTTACAACGCGCAGTTATGCAGAAGGAAGATACTAAAAAAGGTAAGAAGGAAGAAGGCAAGTTAAGATTTAACATTTTTTGAAAATGTCAAGATATTACGTGAGGGAGAGGGGCCAGTAAGATTATTGCATTATCTACCGGAGAAAAGAACTTTCAGGTGTCAACAGAGAATAGATTTTGACGATTTTGGATGAAATATATTGCATGAAATTTTGGAATTTGAAGAAGACAGTAATTCCTGAAAGCAGCGTCCTGTGGAGAAAGTTTGAAGACATAACAAGTTAACCAAGTTATCTTAGGTTAGTTGAATGTAAAGTATCAGGGGTGCACGGCTCATTGCAGAGAGCATTAATCGCTTTTGCACAATGGAGGACCACTCCCACCGAACGTAGTCATCCATGGGAAAATAGAAGTACGCACGTAAGTCGACCCGTAGCAGAACCGAATCTCTAAAAACGTTTACTCATCGCTGTAGTCGGGGGTCCTTTCGGCAGGAGGACTTGAAGAGAAAAAATAGAAAACAGAGATAAAGAAAGTGACCGTAGGGACCCAGAAGAGGATAGAAATTAACAGAACATGGATAAGAAATTATAGATTAAGAAAAGGTCAGATTGTTGGGTGTTCATCTCAAAGGCGATCGGAGATACGAGTAGGAACTGTACTAACGTCTCAAGGTAATTCTGGATTAGAAAAGCCCTAGCAAGTTCAAAAACTTTATCCTGAGAATTAGAGGAAAGCAGTTGGCGAGGAGACGTTGAAATAAACCCAGAATCGAGATTTCAGAGAAATGTAGAAGAAAGAGAGGAGAATGGTGTTCTAATTTTATTATGACAGGTTATATTGAGCCTTTAGGTAGAATATCCAAATCAAAGACGCGGGAACAAACGATTGCACACATTGGCACAACTGCCTCTGTGTGAAAAATTGAGGGGAAGAAAATTAGGTAGGAGTCAACAGAGTATAGCTTGAGTCGGAACGCTTAAAACCTAAATTTCGGTTAGGAATGACAGATGAGGTTTAGAGGATGAGAGGAGGTGATGTTCAACAAAATGAGAATAGATTAAAAACGAGAAGGTTGCAGAAATTTATGAAGAAAGGCGATCATACATCAAAATATGCTGGCAATTCCGTGAAGGCACCAACTCCATCACCGGAGGCTGTCAATGGCATTTAATGGTGATGATAGTTGGGTTATTTTTGGAAGCTACCCCTATAGGCTTCTCCAAAGCTAATCGGGTGGCTGCCATTTTACACCATTTTTTATTTTCATTTTAAGAGGTAAGTGTTGTCTGTAATTGTATTTTATGGTGTGTGATAAGGGAGAGCTTACTCCATCGTAAGAAGAATATGGATATGAGCAAAAAAGGGAAGAACAATTGGGCACTGGAAGTGCCAATGGATGTAACTCTTAAGACCATATGTGCTCAATGGTGGTAATCTCATCGCTTAGGAGCGCTACTTCCCTCTCTCTATATATATCATATATATATAATATATATATATAAATTTATTATATATACTATATTATATCTAATATATATATATATATATATATATATATTATATATTATTATATATATTTATATATATAATATCTATATAATATATATGTCGGTGCGGTGCGGTTGCGTGTGCGCAATATTTTGGTGTGGTGCGGTCGCTGTGGCTCGTCTCGGTTGCGTGCGGTGCGGTGCGCACTGAAAAAGAGCCGCTGCGGTGTGGTGCGGTGCGTAAGGATGATGGGTGGTGCGGTGGCGGTGCTCGGTGCCCGAACTCCCGGTGCGGAGCGGTGCGGTGCGCAACGAAATCTCGGTGCTCGGCAACACTAATATATATATAATAATATATATATATATATATATATATAAATATATAATATATATATATATTAATATATATAATATATATACATATATATATAATATATATATATATTATTCATTCCAGGCACGTGTGTATAATTATTTAGTACCCTTTGATTCACTCTTTCGGTCAGGCATTTCTCCTAGCGTTAAATATGCCTTATCCTTCCATTTATAATCCTTTCTTTCTTACCCACAAATATATCGTAAAACCTTTTCTTTCCTAAATCTCACCCTTTCCTCAATTTAGAAATTTAATTGCCTACTGTTTCAATCAATACAGAACAGCTGGGACAAAATGCTGGGTTAACCAATTTCCTTTTTTATCATTTTTGATAAATATTCCCTATTCATTTTGACTACTTAATACTGTAATACTCTTCGCAACACTATGGTTAATTCTTCTTTCATCTCTGAAAAAGCCCCAGCATTCATACCAAAGTACCTGAAGACTGCAGTTTCTGTTAAGATTTCCCTATTCACATTTACGATATCTAACCCTGAATGAGAATCGTTCTTCCTTTTTAGATTTTTGTACTAATTTTCATAACTTTTCCTTTTAGCAGGATTAATTTTCAATCTTTTCCTAGAAAGACCCCCCACGCTCTTTCAGAACTCCAATCGCCCCCACGATCAC
>JABUQX010118011.1:0-7500 GCA_015478945.1 Trachelipus rathkii
GAGGAGGGACCTGGGAGATAGGGGGGGAGCGGACGGTGGATTGGAGAGGAGTAGTGATGAGAGGAGGCGGAAAGAGTTAGAGCGCGGTGAGAAGAGGTGAGGGGGGAAGAGAGAAGAGAGAGGGAAGAATTAAGGGGGAGAGCGGAGGATGAGTGGGGAGGGGAGGAGGAGTGGGGGAGATGGAGGGGGTAGAAGCGGGATCGAGAGATAGGAGCGAGCTGCACGGAGGCGGTAGAGAGGAGAGAGGCGAGGGAGTGGAGAGCGAGAGGACAGATAGAAGGAGGAAGATGAGTGAGACGAGACTCGAACATGGAATGGGTAGAGATGGCCGGATGAAGGACTGAGGAGGAGAATATGTGAGGAGAGGAGAGAGAGAGGGATAAGAGATTGAGAGGAGTGAGAAGGATGAGGAGAGAGAGAGAGAAGAGAGAGAGAGAGAGATGGAAGAAGATCGCCAGTAGAACGTTTCTTATGAAAGCTATTCTACTGCTATGATAATTTTGAGGAATTAGACTTATTATAATTGTTTCCAAAATCTCCTGTTATGATAGATTCGAAACCTTTAGAAAGAACAGAGGTTAAATCGATAGGACGATAGTTTGAGGGTTGAGAAGGGAATCCACTCTTTTTTTCACAGGTTGTATGAATTCCCGTTTCCAGAAAGAAGGGAAGTTCGAAGTAAATAGGCAAAGGATGAAAGAGTTTAATGATAGGGAGAATGATTAGAAGTTAAAAATAGGTCCATAATATTGGGTTCACCTCCAAGACGATCAGAAATACGAGTAGGTAGTTGCACAATGTCAAGATTCAATGGCTTATTTAACTGTCTCAAGGTCATTCTGGATAAAGAAGTTTAGGCAAGTTCACTAGGAACATCTTGAGAATTAGAGGAAAACAATTGGTGGTGTGAACCGTGAAATCACCAAGAATAATAATTTCAGAGAAAGAAAAAAAAAGAGAGAATGTGTCGATTTTGGAGTTTAGATAGTTGGAAGAATTAGAACCGGGATTAGTTCTTGGACAAATATACAGAACAGATAAATTTTGTAGTAGATTGACAGGATAGCTTTAGTCATAAGGTAGAAAATTCGGAAGACACGAAATCAGAGACACGAGAACAACCAACGCCTTGGCGCATATAAGCACAATACCCTCCTTTGGTGGAAAATTGAGGATAGAGATAGAAAGAAGGAACAGAGTTGAGATTTAGAGGAGGAGAGGTGATGATCAACAAAATGGAAATTAGCTTAAAGACGGCAAAGGTTACAGAAAATTATGAAAAAAGAGGACCTTGTATCAAAACAGTCCGGCAATTCTGTGACGGCACTAGCCCTACCACCAGATGCCATACACTTCAGGGACTAGTCGTATTGATGTTATTTTGATTTTATTTTTTAAAAGGAAAATGTTGTCTGTAATAGTGTTTATGATATGTGAATTAAAAAAAAAAAACTTCTCCAATTTAAGAAATATTTGTAAATGAGAACGAAAGTATTAAATATTTAAGTATTTACACATATTTGTCAGCATTGATATTTGTGCATACATATTGATATGTATACACATTTCAAAATATTTACATGTCTAGGATACAAAGAGTAAGATTTACAGAGAGAATGATTAAACAATTATTAATTATTCATCAATACTAAGACAATAATATTAATCATTGAATACAAGAGTGTGAAACCATAGAAAACTTAACGTTTCCTCTGGTGTGTAAAGCCCGGAGCCTTACCAAATTCTCCCAGAATTAGGGGATATTCCTAAGCTAGATCTAATTCAAAGGGCGACATGCCCCGATACAACGCGTTTGAACATGTGCAAGTCAATGGTAGTTAGAAAAATAATAAAGAATCTTCCGAAACCTGTTGATGCAATAAACATTCACGATTTGTAACGAATTTTCAATACAAACTATTATTGATTGCAGATTTTAGACAATAGAAAAGATGTGACTGTGTAGCAGGGCTTGACGCACAAGCCCTCTTCACTGGAGGATGTATGCGACTGAAGAGTTCAGAAGAGCAAGTGTCCGTTGTTATAACGATAGTATAAAGAAAGTGGAGTAACTATTTGACAAGCAGGAGAGTTGATAAGATGAAAAGCCCTAGACACCACCCTTTAAAGGAGAGCTGCGTGAGTGAAACCACCAAAGATATGTGAGGCATACTCCATGCAGGGGCAAATGACAAATAGAAAGATAAAGCAACTGGGGTGACATGAAGAAATTCTGAAGGCGACTCAGAACACTCAACCTATTTTAAGCTTCTTTAGAGAGAGAAATAATGTTGTTATCCTTCCAATTAAGAGAGAGAGAGAGAGAAGAGAGAGAGAGGAGAAGAGGAGATGAGAGAATCTGTGAGAGGCAGAGGGGCGACCGATCGGACGAAAGGGAGGAGGAGAGAGGAGAGAGAGAGAGAGAGAGAGAGAGAGAGAGAGAGAGAGAAATAATGTGATCCTTCCAATGAAGATCACGGCAAAAAGAAACACCAAGAACGTTAAGAACGAAGGTTTGAATTTAATATTTTCGATTTTCGAAGGTGTAGTTGTGTGGAAGGTTATGTCGAGTGATAAGATGAAGAAACAGAGTTTTTGAGACATTGAAAACAACTTTTCTTTTAATACCCTAATTAGAAACTGAAGAAATGACGGAGGTTAGTTGCTCCAAGGCCTCCCCTCTAGCGTGAGGTTTTGCTGCCCCGGGTGGGACACATCTTTCAAAGTGAAATGAGTAACGATGGGTGGAGTTGTCGTCACAGGAGTGGATAGGTGACGAAGTAATAAAGATGACATTAACAAAAAATAGAAAAGAGCACGACCGGAAAGGAAATCAGAGAAAATATCATAAAAAGAAGATAGATGCCTTATAAGGGAAGTTTATAAATCAAAGTTTTGTGCCAGACTCTATCGAAATCCCGAAAAGCTGAAAACCAGGAATCTGAGAGAGAGAGAGAGAGAAGAGAGAGAGAGGAGAGAGAGAGAGAGAGAGAGAGAGAGAGAGAGAGAGAGAGAGAGAGAATGGAAAGAATATCGCCAGTAGAACGTTTCTTGTTAAAGCTGTTCTAGCAATCAGAGATAATATTTGAGGAATTATAATGTTTCCAAATCTTCCTGTTATGATAGATTCGAAACCTTTAGAAAGAACAGAGGTTAAATCGATAGGACGATAGTTTGAGGGTTGAAAGGGGTCGACTCTTTTTTTCACAGGTTGTATGAATTCCCGTTTCCAGGAAGGGAAGATGGAAGTAAATAGGCAAAGGATGAAAGAGTTAAGATAGGGAGAATGATTAGAAGTTAAAAATTGGTCCATAATATTGGGTTCACCTCCAAGACGATCAGAAATACGAGTAGGTAGTTGCACCAAGGTCAAGATCAAGGTTAACTGCTCAAGGTCATTCTGGATAAAGAGAGTTTTAGGCAAGTTCACTAGGAACATCTTGAGAATTAGAGGAAAACAATTGGTGGTGTGAACCGTGAAATCACCAAGAATAATAATTTCAGAGAAAGAAAAAAAAAGAGAGAATGTGGTCGATTTTGGAGTTTAGATAGTTGGATAATTTAGGACAGTCAGTTGAGTTAAAGGACAAATATACAGAACTATGATAAATTTTAGCTTAGATATTGAAGTGATTAGTATAGTCATAAGGGTAAAAATTCGGTAAGACAACGAAATCAGAGACACGGATTGATTCTTTGAGAAGACCAAAAACGCCTTGGCTAATAGCACATATATACTCCCTTTGGTGGAAATTTGATCGGACTAGAGATAAGAAAGAAAAGGGAACAGCAGTTGAGATTTAAGGAGGAACGGTGTATGTCTACCTCAATAAGGAAACTTAGGCTTAAAGACTTCAAAGGTTACAGAAATAGAAAAGAGACGTACAAATACAGTCCGGCCATTCTACGGCATAAGCCACACTTCAGGGACTAGTCGTATTGATGTTATTTTGATTTTATTTTTTTTTGTTATTCTCTTCTTCTTTTTTTTTTTTCGCTCCGTTTTGCCTTTTTTTTCTCTTTACGCTTTTTTTCTTCCGCTGTATTGTTCTGTCAGTTTACTTTTTTTTTCTGCCGCCGTTTCTCTCTGGTCTGGTTTGTGTCGGCTTTTTTGCTCGGTTTCTGTGCTTGTCTCCTTGTCTCTTTTCTTTTTTTTTCTGCGGCTTTGGCCGCCTTGCCCGCCTCTGTCTGGCTGTTTCACCTCCGTCACTTTTCTCGCCCGCCTCCTTTCGCTCCTGTTCCTCTTCTCCTCCTCTTCTTTCGTTCGGTTTTGGCTCTCCCGGCTCTCTTGCCTCTTTTTTTCCTTACCTTCTCTCTTTTCTTCCTTCCCCGCTTAACTGTTCGCGCTCTACTCGCCTGACTCCTTTCCTTCCCACTCTCCTCTCCCCTCAACTCTCATTCGGGTTCTCTTCTGGGCGCGCTCGTTTTTTTTTTTTTACTCTTCCTGCCTGCCGTCACTGTACTTTCATTTCTTAATTCACAGACATATATTTTTAGTTGGATTTGAGGGATTTTCACTCTTTAAATCAGCCATTAAGTTTTGTAATATAATTCAATAATATATTAATATTATATATATATTTATATATATAATAATATATATATATATATATATATACCGTATATATATATATATATATATAATATATAATATATATATATATATATATATATATATATAATATATAGCACATCACCACGGTCAGTGATAATTATACCATATCTATATATATATAAATAAAAAATATATATATATATATATAAGTCACTAAGTCATTATTATTATTATATATACTATTAATATATATAACTCATATATATATATATATATACTACTAGTCATTATATAATATATCATATTTATATAATATATATATATATATATATATACTATTATAGAAAAAATTGTATAGAGAAAGTGCAAACAGAAAAGTGTTAAAGACATAGTGTAGAAAAGAAAGTGTAAGAAAAAGTGTAAAGCAAAGTGTAAAAAGCACAAGTTGTAAAAGCCAAGGTGTAAAGCACGGTGTAAAGCAAGATGTAAAAGCATGGTGTAAAAGCAAGGTGTAAAAGCAAGATGTGTAAAGCAAGGTGTAAAAGCAAGGTGTAAAAGCAAGGTGTAAAAGCAAGGTGTAAAAGCAAGGTGTAAAAGCAAGTTGTAAAAGCAAGGTGTAAAAGCAAGGTGTAAAAGCAAGGTGTAAAAGCAAGGTGTAAAAGCAAGGTGTAAAAGCAAGGTGTAAAAGCAAGTTGTAAAAGCAAGATGTAAAGCAAGGTGTAAAAGCAAGGTGTAAAAGCAAGGTGTAAAAGCAAGGTGTAAAAGCAAGTGTGTAAAAGCAAGATGTAAAAGCAAGGTGTAAAAGCTAGGTGTAAAATCAAGGTGAGAACCAATCAAGTCGTCTCCGTAGATTTCGATTGCTGATTAATGTTTGTCAAATGAAAAGTCACAGTTAATGTTAACAAATTTATCAGTTTAATTTCTTTTTAGTTAATTAAATGAAACGCAAATTATCTCAAAAATATTCTTGTGCAAAATTTATCAAACGTCTTTATCAGAAAGAAAATAATTATTATATAATAAAAAGTTACCCAATCTTTTCAAAAGTCAGTGAAGAAAATTAAATAAATTTGAAAATTAATAAATATAAAATAAGGTGTTAGAAAATATTTTGAAATTGTTTGAATATATTTATACTGCACATTCTATATTTATTATTTAGGTAGTTTTGATATGTTCTTAACCAATGTAGCATCTTTTGCAGAATTTCAAAAGTTGAAGACATATGGGTGAAATACACACAATATAGTTTTTGGTCATTGTGAAGTGCGGACGTGCTTTTGAGTGCTCTCGCTTGATAGTTTATATTTATTTTATTTATTGTTATTATTATTTTGTATAGCTGTGTTTGGTGAAAGTGTATGTTTTTCAATCTTGTCTTTGTTTTAATTAAAGTTTTTTATTAAATCATACAGTTATTAGATTCAGTTAAGTTTTTGCACGTGGAGTTTTTAAAAGATAAGTACTATGTTTTAAAATTTTTTTTTTCTTTTCTTTGTCGTTTTTTTTTTTTAGTTGCCAAATTTTTAGTAGGGTAAACTGGGAAAGGTTATGTAAGTTTAATTGAGTTTTAATTTTTTTATTTTATTTATATTCGCGAAATAGTACTGGTTTTTAAAATTAATTTTAGCACATGTAAACTTTTATACTTAGTTTTAGTGTTTGATGAATTATCGCCGATTTTTCCTTTTTTGTTCTTGGCTTTTTGTTCCCTTGTTTGTGTGTGTGCGTGTGTGTGTGTGTGTGTGTGTGGTGGTGTGTGTGTGTGTGTGTGGTGTGTGTGTGTGTGTTGGTGTGGTGTGTGTGTGTGTGTTGTGTGTGAGATGGCGATTTTCAAGATGCGGGCCTTTCTATTGACTTCACCAAACATCCGTGGCTTAAATTCTAACTCTGCTTCGTTGAAATACCACCTCTCTCAACTCTAAGCCCTAATTTCTTTTGGCTCTTGTCTGAACCTCAGATGGCTAAGAATTCATCCTCTAACTCGTTAAATGTATCCAACTAAACTTATTTCATAATTTCCGTCTAAAAGGGTGGAAAGTATGTGCCTATGTTAACATTAACACTCCTGTACACGTCTCGTGAATCTCGAACCACCTAATTTCGATGTTCTGTGGCTTAAAATCTTTCTTCCTTCTACTACAATAATCTTGTGCTTCTGCTACTGTTCCCTAACAGAACAGATTTTTCACGCGTCCTTTTTGACTATCTTACTACTTCTCACGACACTGTTTATATCTTTCCATCCAAATACTGAGGTCCTCTATCCTAGGGGATTTCAATGTACACAACACTGAAAAGGGTGGGGATCCTCTCATACTGATTTAGGTGGGGGGAAGGCCGAATCATTCAGCATTCTCAAAACGATCTGGAGCAACTAAATTAAAGACCACACAACATTCCGGTCGTCCTAACGCAATTCTTGAAAAACAATTAACTTGACTATGTTTCACCTACTAGTCCTTCTCATCTAATAAATACAAAGTTCCACTCTTCGCTCCTATTGGTTAAATCTTGACACAAGAGCATTATTATCTCTTAATTTTAATACTTTCTTCTCTCTCCATCAGCTCCATCCTGCCCTGTGCGTTCTTCTCGGCACTTTGATCGGGCCGATTGGGGGCTTTGCGCTGGCTTCTACGCTAACTATAATTGGAATGACTGCTTTCTCTCTGGTGACGCTTCGGCTTCTGCCGATAAGGTGGAGCTGTAATCGTTGATGGGAAAAGCAGGTTCATTCCATCTTCAACTAAATCTTTTCTCTCCTCATAATCCATGTTCGATCGTAATTGCTCTCTGGCCATTCAGGCTAGAGGACAATGCGTATCGGGGGTGGAAAAAAAAAATTCTCGTTCTCCTCTACTATCACTCTCGCTAATTTTCCATTCCAGTCTAGAAATGTGCAGGGATACCTCTTCCTGACGAGGCATAAGCGGGAAAACACA
>JABUQX010118012.1:0-22500 GCA_015478945.1 Trachelipus rathkii
ATGTATATATATAGAAGAGAGTGGTGTAAGTATAATATATACATATATGAACATACTATGCCTTAAGTATATACAATCAATAGTTATATTATAGTTTATTATCATATTCTTTAAAATTAAAATAGTAATATTTATTATTTATATACATATATAACTAATATAATAAATTAATACCTATTACATCTATTTTATAATAACATAGCATGAGAATTATTATGAGCCCATAAATGATTATTCTTACTATTATTATTAGTTATTCTAAACATATATATATATACTAAAATATAATAATATTAAGTGAGATTATATTATAGTTAAGTATTAATTATCTATATATAAATCTTCTATATCAAGTATATATTTTATTTTATACTATATATATATAAGATGAAGAGCTCCTAGCTCACATCTAATACATTATATTCATTCGATTAACTCTATAAATCGTTTACTTAATTTATATTTACTAATATTAATTTAAAAATGATAATGAAAAATTTTGATAAACTAAGAATTTTGGTGATATTAGAAAAGCAAGGTTATGATATTACTTATAGTTAATTATTACATTAGAATTATCTAGGTTGTAATTGCTAATTATTTGCCTAAAAATATAATAAATTATAAATAAAAAAAACTCATGAATTATTTTATTAATAATAAAATTAACTATAAAAAAAATAATATAGGTTTTAATTTAATTGAAGTATGTTTTTTTATTTTTTTGCCATATACAGTTTGCTCTAAAATATATTATGAACTGGGGTTAAATATATCAAATTTGTTACTATGAGTATTATATTATATAGGTGTTTAAATTTAATTATATTTAATTTATAGCTGATATTAACATATATTCAGCCTTATATTTGATTTTATAAAAGTTCTTTATGATTTATTTAATTTACAATTATTCTAAATACTCTATTATCTGATACATAAATATAGTAATTAATATTATATTAATTTATAACTGATTTTGTGTGAATCAGACTGTAATACGTTAATAAAAATATACCGTTCATATTAAATATTTAGGTATTATCTAATTCTAGATAGAATCTGAATATTGTCGGACAGGGCTACATATTCAAACATTATAGCTAGCAAACATACAGTCCATGCAAAATCTTTATGAAGCATTTCAAACGGCACATGAGTCATAATATATAATACCTATAACTATTAGCTAATTAGTTATTCATTTAAACCTAAATAACTTATATCACAGATATATTTAATATATAGGTATTCATATAGTGAAGTTCTAGAAATCTATAATAAGTTAGCGGAGTATATGCCTCTCTACATTCAATAACACGCGACTACAGTACATTAACATAACATTTATGTATTATCTTATTACCTACATTTTTAATATCATAATTTTGATTTAATATTATCATTAATAATTATAATATTTATAGATATTTAATATTAGCTACATCAATATTTATAAGAATTAATCCTCTAGTAAAGATATTATCATTAAGTTTATAGAGACTTTTGTAATTAAAAACGCGATCTAGGGATATGTAATTTAATATTATATTTACTTACTTTTTTTTTCTAGCTATACCACCGCTCATATCAATATTGATCTTTAGTTTATTAAAAATTTTATTATTAAAATATATTATTATTTCAACATTTATTAAATTATTATTAATTATATTTATTATTATATATATATTTAATTTAGATATTATATTAATATGTAATTAGAAAAATTGAAAATAATATTAAAATTTATTATTAATTTATTATATTAATAATACTTAATTAATTGATTTTATTATTATATTATAATATTTAATATTCATTAATAAATTAAATTAATTATATATTATTATATTTATATATAACTTTGTTAATTTCTGAATAATTATATTATGTCTATGAAAACTTCCATAATTCCCCTATATAATAATATTTATTTCTTATTTGATATTTCTTCTAATTAATATATACATTTTTTATCAATCTTTTTATATCTAGGTAACATGAATATAGATGGGGATTTCTCTCAATGCTCTTGTTAAGAATTTAAAGCATGTAATTCTATATTTTATTAGTATTTATATTCATTGAGATTTATTCTTCGTGATCAGTAACGGTATTAAAGAAACTGGGAAGAATTTTTTTTATCGTAAATATTTTGCGTATCTCATTTCGGTTCCAAAAGTAGAATTAATATAATTAACAAATAAATACCCATGAGTCTCTAAAAAATTAAAATATTACAATATTTTAGATTTTTAGATTTAGTACATATCTCAAATAATAATCATTTTAAGTCAGTTTAAGTTTGGTCAATGAATAACGTTGATAACTTTTATGTTTTAAATGTCTGGTGTATTTAGATGTTTTATGTCTTAAATTAACCTGCAGTAGGTTAATTTTAATATATGATATTTTTATTTTGAACGAAATATTTTTTAAAATTATTGAATTGAACTGAAATTTGATAATTTCAGGGTATGCGTAAATACGTTCTTTACAACATGTGTAAGTAAGGACATATATATTATTCGTTATTAACGACAATTATTATATTATATTCGAAGGGATTAGATTTATAAGTTGGTACTGGTATTATGTACTCAACCTATAATAATATACTAGTTATAATCTATTAGTCGTCTACTATAGTAACATAATATACCGCCAGACGTAATCAGTTAAGACTCGTAAGACTCATGTGATTGCGAAATTTGGTAAAACTATTATATTTAATATATTTATATTATATCTAGATCATAATATGGTTGATATAATACTTTGAATAGTATAGGTATATCCCTTAGTAATAAGAACGCACGTAATATAAAAAGTTTTTCTTGTTTTGTGGTTCATATGTTAATTAACTGTGATAGGTGATTATCTTTTAGATTTAAAGTTTGCTGTTTTTTATTTATATGCTATCAGTACGTAGGTATAGTAATATTTCCTCTTTATATCAAAAAATAAATTAAAATACCTAATTTATTACATGATATAAAAGATTATAACTAGACTAGGGCATTACTAGCATCCTGTGTACTTTAAACTCCTAGTATAAATATATAATATTACGTTAATAATATATATTTTATTCAACTGTGATACTAATAACAAAACAACTATCGTCATATATATAATTTTTTGAATTTCTTCAATAATATCATTTATACTATATTATAATCATTAATATGTGCGATATGACTTAACCTAAATCAAATAACTGTGAAAATAGCTGAAGGATTAAATTATACATAAAAGCTGCTAATAACAGACGACATAATCAACAAATAAGTTCATACGTGATATTATGCCATCATTATAAAATTAAATTAATTATATAATTTAATTTTGCTTATAAATCTTAAATACTATTTGTAATTATTTCAATTTTTTTTATAATAATTCATTGCTATTTATAATAATTTTAACATTATCTCAATATGTTAGAATCTAATAAAAACATTACTGATATATTGATCCGATGGTCTACTGACTAAACCTAGGTCATAAAACTATAAATATAAATGACGCCTCCTATCTTTCTTTGCAACTATTTTCTTATCTATGTCATTAAGAAAATTAAATGAAACAAAGAAAAAATTTAGGGGAAATTCGAAGTTAAAAGTAAAACTTAATTAAAAACAAAAATAAACAAATGAAGATTTATAAATATATTATTACTATATTATTTATTATTACTACATTATATTTATTATTATTCATTATTGTTTATTAAGACAATTATAAGATTATAATTATAATATTAATATATTCATTAATTATAAATTAATTATATTATTATTTTATATATTAATTATTATGTATTATTATTATATTATATTATATTATAAAGATATATATATAGTTTATAAAGTAGTATAATAAATAACTACTTTAGCATAATCATGATATTATTACTAAACTAAACTGTTTTAATAATATAGCAAAATATCTTAAAATAAAGTGAATTCCTAATAATTATTTCTTACTTTAATAATAAATTGTTAATATTATTTTATTTGAACATTAATTGAAATTGATAATTGAGTGTATAGGGAAATAAGTGTACTCTCTCCATATGCTATATGTGGTGATTTAAATATAGTGATCCTCTTATTCCTTAAAATCAACTTACCCTTATGTAGTATATAAAGTAACAACCAAATCGCCGACTTATTATATATAAAATTTTTTTTATGATTAAATAGCATTCCGTATACTCTCGTTTTCTGTAATGTACATACTAGTTAGAGGACTGTCTATTAGTGAAGTGACAAATATATCATATTATATAGATATTATATTAACTTAATCAATATTTATTGATTATATACTAATACCGCTATATCCCATGATTTTGGCTATATATACAGAATATAAGTAAGCTAACAGTATTGGATTAAATGTACAATAAGATTCAGATACTCTAGAGAGACTCTAATCATATGTTTAATATTCCAGACAAGTTTTAGTAATAATCATGTAACATGGTGTAGCTAGTATATGATCAAATAAGTTCGGTTCAGCCGGTAAACCTACAAAAATTCTGGTTCCTGGTATTCATATATATAATACCATAAATAATATATATATATATATATATAATTATAATATATTATATTATAATAATTTATTGATATACTAATAATTGTCTTATTTGGTACTCTACTATATATTTATATATATATATATAATAATTCTATATATATAAAATATAATATATATATTATATATTTATATAATAATATATATATATACTATATTATATATATAATATACTATTTATATATATTTATATATATAAGTATATATTACTATATATATACTATATTATTGGTTTGTCTATGTGTTCTAAGTTTATAAAGGGTAATTATTATTAAAATAGATATAACGATACCTGTATAAGGCCTCAGCTAAAAAAATATAGCAAAACCGGGGTTTCTAACCGAGGGTGAGTTATGTAATTTTACACTTAATATATAATAGAGGTATTCAAAATCAAAAATAAAATAAATATATTATTATATATATCAATTTTTTTATTTATGGTATTTACTACGATTTCAAATTAAAATAAAGGGCCATATAATTAATAATTTATTTTATATCAATAATTTTTATAAACTCATAATAAAAATATTCGAATTATTGATATAGTTCACGTTTGTCATACAGTGAGGGTAATAGTCGGGAAGACGTAAATATATAGTAGTGATCACACTTGTAGAACATGAATTCACTGTGTCACTTCATATTATTAGTATTACGAGATAAGTTCTTCTGATTTCAAGAAACACTCAATAATCTGTGGATCTGGAGAAAAATTATGTTGTTAGTTTTTTCGAGATTTATTTCATTATTATTATTATACGTAAATTTTACCATTAAATAACTACTACTAAGGTGTAATATTTAATACACTAATTTATATATAGTAACATATATATATATATATAATATTTATTAACTATATATTATAATACACTAGAATTGGATCAATACCTAAACATATACAACAGAATAACGTCTATTATCACTAATAACAAAATTCACTCTTTCTCATGCTTCTCTGTATTGTGAAAAATGACAGCTAATCTAGGTAATGTCTAACCTACTATAACGCCTTATAGCGGTGGTCAAGCTATTCTGACTACGTCAGCGCTGAATAGCTAAGGCTTGCTCTAATCGGGCCTATATATTCCTCGCACCTCCACTTGTGTCAGTATAATATTAACTCATACTAATATTCTTACATTATATATACCAATTACCCCTATATATAATAATATTATACTCGGATATTAGTATAGATGCCTTATAAATGTGGTAATTAAATATAATATAAATAATAATAATAAATAAATAATAATATAAAATAATAAATATATAAATTCTATAAAAAAAAAGAAAATAAAACAATAAATTACTATATTATAATTAATATATATATATATAATATATATATATATATTATTATATATAATACTATATATATATATATATAATATTAATATATATATATTATTATATATATATATATATATTTATATATATAATATATATATATATATATATTATATATATATATATATAAATTATAATAATTAATATATATATAATATATATAATATATATATATATATTATAATATATATTCAATACTATCTAAATTTTAAGGAATAAAATTTATTTAATCCTAATAATTTTTCTACTAAATATTTATTAATTTATAAATATAAATGATATTCTTTTTATTATAATTAAAATTTATATTAAATTTAATTTGAAATTAGAAATTAGAAATTATGTCAGTACATTATATAAGTATATTATTATATGTTTATTATTATTGACTTACATTGTTCTAGATTTATTAGCTAAATTACCCTAGGCTATCAGGCCTCCAGGTACGCTCTACAGGTATTAACGAGACAGGGGCTACAACATATCTCTCTCTCGGAAAGTCAGGCCGGAAAACAATATCACACTTGTCAGTCCGTAAGACGTCAGGCGGAATACTGTTTTTTAAGAATTATGCAGAGAAGTCAAGAGATAAACAAAAAAAGTCAGGTGTGTGTGTGTAATATTTTTATATACATCTTTTTAGAAACACACACGACTGAAAAGATGTATCGCATGACGCAATGATTTGGCATATTTAATAATATTAAATAAAATTGTGTATTGTTTTTTGTTTCTCCTTGCGTAACCCAAAATATATTATGTACTATGAAACAAAATCTTGCAAGAAAGCTAAAAATATATATTATGATGAAGTATCGTGAGTCGAGATGATTGTGGATGGCAATCTATCTCATATAATCACTCATAAAATCTAACATATTCTTTGTCCAATTTCAGTCTTGCTATAATTTCGTTATTTTTTCTTTAGTTATCAGTTACTCTATCCCTCATTAACTTTATGACTATTATATGTTCGTGATGCAGAGGATTGTTCCACTGAGTGGTGAATCTACTTGTGCAGTGATTATGTGATTAGTGGAATATAAGTGTGAGAGTATAGCATAGAGCTAATATATTGTTACTATAAGACTTGATAGAAATACTATAAATCTCATAATTTGCTTGCAGCTATTTTTATGTGTTGTGTGTTTCTTTTTAATGTGCAAGAGTTTAATATATATATCTATAGTGAAGGTTGATTTCTGGTATGTATCACATTCTTGAGCTCAGGGTGTGACTGTGAACATACCTCTTAAAATAGAAGTGTTTAGGTATTTTTGTGCAATCACATATGAAACGTCGTACATTTAATCTATGTTCTATTGTGCTTATAACAAAATATATAAACATAAAAAATAACATTTAACGCAAGAGGTGTTATTCTGGCCTCTCGGACTCTCTCGACAGAGGCCTCACCTGTGCTATCAGGTGTTGGGTAAGGACGCTGATAGTTCTCAAGGCATACGTACCAAGCAAGTATGCCTAAGCAAAGAACTATTGGTGATTCATCATATTACTAAAACATTGGACAGCAAAAAACGTTTCTTCGTAAAATTTCATATTACAAGTCTGCCGTAACAGGGGAGAACGTCTAAGTTATCGTACATTTAATCAAACTAAGACAAGGGCCGGGTTCGAATTCCTGTCCGTGACTCTAGGTGGTCAGAGGGCCAAGAGATCTCACTATCCTTCAGTAAAACTTATTACAAGTTTCGCCTGTCTTAAGATAAAAATACAAATATGGGCTAATGGTGATAAGTGGTGTGCAGCTAGGGAAAAGTTAGTGGTGAACTCTCTCACAATAAAAAATACCGTATAAACTTTTCTAATACATAAATAATACCTTCAGACCAGTGTATTTGTAATAAATTAGACTTAAGTAGTTCTAAACTTAATAACGCAGTATCCACTCACATTAACAGATTTATCAATCAGTAATTTACTTTTTATATGAACATCTATGATGATAAAATATTTCATTAAATACTATATAATTTGAAAGTTAATATCATTGAAATATCTATTATGGCCAATATAGAGGCTCCTAAGGGGACTGCGGATAAATCATACGTCAAATATATTCTTGTAATATCGGCGTCTTAATCGACCGAGAGATCACGAATCATCTAAAATTATGAAACTATATCTTCGACCTTTATGATAATTATGTTCGGCTTCCCGGCTCCCGGCTCCGGCTCCGGGCATCCGGACTTGCGGCTCCAGGCTCAACAAATATATTTTGTTTGTCCGCAGTCTCCTTTAAAACGGGACGTCTTACCAAAAAGGAAGAGAGTCTTTGTGTGACTTTGACTCTTAAGATACATTTTGCTTCAAAAATAATTATATGTTTTATTTAGGTGATAATATAATTTATATAATATTTTATTATATATTAATATAATCAATATTTTAATTGATTTTAATATATATGGCTAGTATATATATAGTATTATATATATATATATATAGCTATTAATACTATATTAATATAATATAATAATATATTAAATATTATATTATATATATATATTATATAATATATATATAATATTTGGGTGTGGGATTTTGTTTATTAGAGTATGAAGAATGTATAATGTTTAGATTAAGTTTGGGAAGGATTAGGTATATTGTGGTTGTAGCATAATCGGGAGCACCATCTGAGGGGAGGATGTTGATGAGAATGAGATTTTCTTGGAAAGAATTGAAGTGATAATGGAAGAGTGGATTGAGAGCTTCAGGTTCCCCCTCTTTTGGAACAGATTCTGAAAGGTTGGTTACAGTAGACTCGTGAAAAAAAGAGAATGTATCAACAGGTTGGCCTTTGGGGTTGTGAGAAATGAGAAATGGAAGAAAGGTGATTGAGATCTGTGAAAGAAAGCGTTAGTGTGCAGTATACATTCTTCGGATATTACAAAGAATATCTAAGTATACGAGAGTTTGGTGTAGGTAGAGGTGGTGTCGAGGTGAAGAGTATGTTTGATTTTGTGTTCGTGAAAAGATATTGGTATGTGATGGGTGTTAAATCTGTGAAGGGTTGGGAATAAGAATGTCAGATCATTATGTGATTTTATGTAAAATAAGTTACTGAGGGCACAGATAGAAAGAAAAAAATAAGTAAAGAAGTTGGAAGAGTTATGTGTGAGTAGTTAAATGAACAAAATTAGAAAGAAAAGTATATGAGAGCAATTGCAAATATGTCAATTGAATGTGCACATGATGAAACTGAACAAACCTGGGCGCAAATGAAGGAAGCTTTTGTTAATAGTGCAATAGAAGAATGTGTGTATGCTAAAGTAGGAATTAAGGATGTCAGCAGTGGATGGTGGAATGAAGAGATGATGCAAGCGATAAAAAGTAAAAATGATGCGCTGTTGAATGTGCTATAAGACAATGAATATGTTTCGAAAGAAAGGTGTATGAAAATATAGAATGAAGAAAAATCAAGACTAAAAGTTGCATACATATGAGAAAAGAGATGGAAGAATGAGAATCTAAAAGATAATAAGAAGCTGCTCTGGAGGTAAGTATGAAAAGGTATGAAAGAGAGTAAGGTTAAATAATCAATGAATAGGGATGGTATTTTTGTGACTGATGAAATGGACGTGAGGAGAGTGTGGAGAGATCATTTCAAAAATCAGCATAACATCGAAAATGTTGAAGAAGTGATGCGTAGATTTGATGGCGTAAGAAGAAATATGTATTTTGGAGATGAGGTTATTAGCAGGAAAGAGGTAATAGGTAGAGTGAGAAACCTGAAGAACGGTAAAGCAGTAGACATTGATGGATTTACTGGGAAAATGATTTTGAATGGAGGCGAGATTGTGATTGAAATGATATGAAAGTTGTGCACAGCAAAGTCTTAGGGAATGGTGCAGTTCCAGAGTACTGGAGGAGAGCTGTGATAGCAACTTTATATAAGGAGAAGAATGGTAAGGGTATCTCTTCATGAAAGGCCATTTACTGATATTGTAGGGAAAATAATCGTGGACAATTGGTGGTGGGGGTTTGAAAAAAGTGAGTAAATGATGAGGCGGCTGATTGTTGTAGAACGAAAGTGCGCTTTAGTAAGCGGTAGAGTGATTTATACTGATCTGAATGACATGCTATTTTGCATTAGTGAAGCAAATGATTGAGAAAAAGAGAGATAAAGAAGAACATGCAACAGGCTATGAGAAGAGTCGATTTGGGGGTGCTGTGGCGAGAGTTGATGAATATAGTGTTGGTGGTAAGTTCTGTGGTGGAATTAAATAGTTTGTGGATATGAAAGTGTGTAAGAGTAATAAATGTTGGGAGTGAATGATTTAAGTATCAGATAGTTAATGTTAAATTTGTTTATTGAAAGGGGGGGGGAAAGATTTAAGGTAGGGGGTGAGGGGGGGGGGGGGGTCTTAACCGTGGAAGAATGGAAAATTAGTGGGGTGTCTTGCTTATTGTATGCAAATGATTTGGTTTTGTGTAGTGAATTAGAAGAAAGTTGTGAGTAGAATTAGTAAGGAGGTTAGCAATGGTAATGCAAAAGAGAAGTTGGAAAAATATATGTAAATAAAACCAGCAAGACAATGGTGGTAGACTGAGAAGTCCGCAGTGTGAATCAATAGTTGGAAGGTTGGCAGTTGGAAAAAGTATCTGAGCTTAAATATTTATTGCTATAATGGTGGAAGTGAAAAGGGAAGGTGTAGGTAGAAAGTTTGGAGTTGGTGGAAGTGGGTGATGGTGTGGCATGATACAAATAAACTTTTTAGTGCGAAGATGCAATAGAATAAGTTTTGAGTGGCTCACGTGTCCTGCAATGAGGATATTCGTTGACCTGTATGTATTGGTATATTCGTAACTATAGGTTGTGGGGATATAGGATGTATAGTTGTAAACGTGCGGTCTGTTCATATGGACAAGTCGGTTAGAGGGTGGATGCTAGGAGTGAGAAAGAACCTGGATAGAAAATGGAAATTAGTTTGATAGGGAAGTTGTGTAGTTGACGAAAAGCATAAATCTGGAATGATGAAAAGGACATAAAGTGAGTTTGGCAAAGTGAAAAGGATGGTGCTGAGTCGTTATTAGTGTGTCTATAAAGTGGTAGAAGCGTATTGGGGGGGCTATAGATAGAGCTCTTACGAGTTCTAGATACATGAGCTACCACGCATTAAAATATAATCTATAAAAGTCTATATAAAATATAAGTTAGCAATTAAAGTGAGGTAATCTAGATCATGACAGGCAATGAGTGCGTTTGGGTTTTGGCTCGGGGGAGTCAGATGCCTAGTATAGAAGAGATGCCACAGAATGGACTATCAAGTATAGGGAGTCAAAGGCGTTCAATGGCGGGACATGTTACCATACTGATAGGTCCACTTGAGAGAGTATAGGGAGAGGTTGTGTAGGCTGTGTCTTCTTGACATCGGGGTTGGTCTTTCTAAATACTATGGTGAGTTGCAAAGTGCATTTTTGCACAGCCACCCCAGTGTTTTGTGGAAATACTTACAAGGGGCAACTGCTGTTATATATATATATATATATAAGTTGAGTATAGATATTATAATATTATATTATATATATAGTATATATATATAATATATATTATATTATTATAGTAATGAATAATATATAGAATAATATATATAAATATATATATATAATATATTTATAATATGTATAAAATTTATATAGGTATATTATGATATATATAGTGTATATATGCTAATATATATTATATAATCTATGGGGTACTTCAGGAAGAATCGGTGAAGTTGAGATGGTTAGTTGTATTTATATATATATAAGTTATTATTATTATATTATTATATTTATGAATACAAAACTATGGTATATCAGATTTTGGTTTATGTATAGCGTAGAAGGTAGCTATTAATACCCTATAAACGATGTATATATAGGTAGGTATATTATAATAACTAGGTACGCGTTTGTATATAGTTAGGTATAAGGGTATTGGGTGAGGGCGCGGGGAGGTAGGGTAAAGGGTGGGGGGTGGGTGTAGGGTAGCATATAGAGGGGTGGGGTTGTATATGTATGAGTTAGTAGTATAGTTGATGGGGGTATGTAGTGGGGGTTGAGGGTTGTGTATGGATAGTGAATATATTAGGTGTAGGGTGTAGTAATACGTATGATATGGTGGTATCTCACCCCGTAGGGGCAATTATATAAGTGTAGGCTATTGAGTGTAAATAATAGTATAGGGGTATATTAGTTAGAGTCTAGGGAGACGATTGAGTGAGGTAGTGAGGTGTGTGCTTAAAAATGAAGTTTGCTTTGTGATTTGCGATTGTATTTTTGCTTTTCTTCTCTTGTTCATATTCTCTAATAGTAATTTGTGATTAGGGTGTTATTACAAGACTGCGTGGATATGGAGAATTATGGTGGATTTTTTGCAAGTAAAAAAATAGAAATAATGAGATTCTCGCCGACTTTGTGAGTTGTGATTAAGTTCCTCGGTCTGTTTATTTGCTAATGTTTTCTTGAATGTGAGTCAGTGCCACAGAGCTTTTTGGCTTATTTTCTTTTACGCACTCCGTTGCGTCTAAGTTTTGAGTTATTCTTTTGGTTGTATTTCTTTTCTTCTCTATCGAGCAAAGAGTTGTATTTTGTGGAGTCTGGATTCGAGAAGTAGCAGAGAATATTGGAGAGAATGGGAGAGAAGTGCTCAACAGGCAGAGGGAGAAGGCCTTTATACAATTTTGTTACTACTTATGTTAAAATTTTACTTACGCAAAAATCTTGGGCACAAGTATAGAACATAAAATGTTTAGTTTTTACGAATAATTATGCTTTGGGATGATACAGTTACCTCCCATGCTAACACGGAGTGGTAGAAGTAAGATATTGTTAATACAGTATAAATAAGAAATTATTCATTCTATATCAATCAAACCCATAATATATTGGGTGCAAATTCAATCTTAAGTCTTGTGATTTCAGTATTTTAAGAACTCCTGAAGAATTCAAAAACATATTAATGACAATGAAAATATGAAAGTAAAAGGATTATTTCAGTATCTTCAAGGACATATAGCAAACGCATACAAAACATGTGGAATGTAGGAGGGTGTTACGAAAATGAAAGTAAGAATGGTAATAATAAACAATTAAAATATATACAATGAAGGAGGTACGTGTCAATAGTGGAGCATACTTTGAGTTATATGGCAGCGGTAGACATGAAGCAGATATCGACAAGCATGTCTGAATGACAAGAAAATAACAGAATGGTATAGGATTTTTTTTTTTTTTTTTTTTTTAGAAAGTTCACACCTCACGGCATAGCCCTATTCAGGAGGGGAACTTCTAGTAGAGTTTCTACCGTAGGGATCCGAACTGGGATTTGCGAACCGGGGACGCCGGTGTGCGATGGCGACTTCCGTCGCTCTACAGTTGTGCAAACGTGTAGTATATATATAGGTATATATATATATAGTTAGGGTATTACTGGTATATATAGATGATCATATATATATGATTCTTCTATTTAATTATAGTATATGAGGGTATATATATATATAAAATAGGTATATCTATCAGTATAGATACGATATACTATAATATGTACTAGGTATATATAAAGTAGTATAATATATATAGTGAGATTATATTATAGGTACTAGTATATATATATAGGTGATAATTAGGGGATGAGTAGGTATAGGGGGTAATAGTATAGGGGGGTTAGTGAGGTAGGAGTGATCGGTAGGGTAGGAGTAGGGTAGGTAGTGAAGGGGTAGGTAGGGTATGAGAATGAGGTAGTAGTGTAGGAGTAGTGGTAGGGTATATGGGTAGGGGTAGTATAGGGGGTGAGGGAGGGGGGGTGAGTGGGGGGAGGAGGGGGGTGAGGGGTAGGGGGGGTAGGGTGGGTATGAGTGGTGGGGGGGGTAGGTAGGGGGGTAGGGGTATAGTGGTGAGTAGGCGGGATAGGGTGATAAGGTGTATATAGTGAGTAGGATATGAAATAAAAAGAAAAAGAATATATTAGGTGAGTGTAACATATGGTATAAGGTATTAAATAGGTCGAGGCGTTTGGTAGCGAGTAGGGTAGGGTAGGTAGGTAGTTGGATAGGTGATAGTGTTCAGGCAAAGTGTGTTATGTATGAGTTGTCACTGTTGACTGATGAATCGGTTTGTTTTGGATTGGTTAGCGTTGTGTGAGAAGGATGGGTAATTGTCCAGTGATGTGTTTGAGATATGTGTGTCATGGCCATGATTGTTCCTAGTTTGTGTTATTGGGCTGGGATGGTCATTTTCGTGGAAGAAGAGCTCTGTGGACGGTGGGGTTGTGATGTGGATTATAAAGCTGTGGAGGTGTTGAATCTTGGTAAGAAGAAATTGTTTGCGATTCTGTCTTTATATGATTATTTAAAGTTTTCTATGGGGAGCAGGGGTCCACTCGACAGTGGGGTTTTCTAACTCACGCTGGAGTTTATTTTTATATAAAGTTTTATTTTGGTAACTACTCATTTTGTATTTTGATAAGGGGGTTTAGATTATATGGGCTCCAAGTGGGTCGAAGGGTGAGGGTGTGGTGTTGTGCGAGATTTGATAGAGATGTGTGCTGGGGTTATTGTAAGAGAAGAATTGTGGATGTTAGTACTTTTGAATTATTCATTGAGTTCTGTGAAAATGTATCCTAAATTTTTCGTAGTTTTGAATGTCAAGGGAAACGTGTATAACTGGTGTCGATGACATGGTGAGGTGCCAGAATTGGTTGGTTAGGTAAGTTGGTGAAAATGAAGTCCTTGTGGAGTCTGTTGTTGTGAATAAGTGTTTCGTGGTGTTCAGTAGTGTGTTTTAGTGTCGATACTGGTCGTTGTGTTGTTTCCGTATTTGGGTGTGTGTGTTTTGTATGAATTTTGGGTGGGGTGTTGTGTTGGTGTGGGTTCGTTTTTCGTTGAAGTTTTATTTTTTGTTGCTTTGTGTTGTTGATAGCTACGTGACTCTTGGGGGGTTGAGGGGAGTAGGAGTTCTGTAGTTAAATGGAGGAGGTGAGAGTATGGGAGGTGAGGGAGGTGTGGTTGTGCATGTGTTTTGCCAGTGGGTGTGTGTGAGAGTAAGTTACTGGTGTTTGAGATGCTTTGGTGGAGGGTGGGTTGTGTAGAGGGGCTTAAAATTTCGCGGTCGTTTTTTTACTTCTTGTTTGTGTTTTTAGCCAAGTAGAGTAGGGAGGTGTTGGGGAGCCGCTTTAGAGAGGAGATGTAGGGGAGTTGTTTAGTTGTGATAGGGGATTGTTGTTTGGGTTGTGATGATTGTGTAGGATGTTCGCGTGCGTGATAGTGAGAGGTTTGTGTTACTAATGATACGAGAGAGTCTAGAAACAGGAATGGATTGGAGTGTGTGAGTGGTTAGTTGATAAAATGAGTGAAATAGGGACGAACGAAGTGCGATCGCCCCTTGTGTTAGGATTCTCTTGTTAAGTAATTGGTATAGTTTCTTTATGATGCGATCATAGAGTTTTCCTGGTTGTGTTTTTTGTTCCTCGCGGGGTTGTCTCTAGGAGTTTGAGTTTTCGTTTTGGGTTGGTGATTTCTTTCATGCTGTGAGGGAGCAAGCGAAGTTGGTGGTAGTGAGTCGAGCTGAGTTCTGAGAAGAGAGTGGGGGAGAATATGGGAGAGATTGGGGTTAGAAAAGACCTATCACCTGTTTTAAAGCCCTCATTAAACACTGGAGTAAACTGACTTATGTCAAAATTCTGCGTTGGAGCAAAATTTCTTGTGAACAAGTATGACACATAAATATTTAAATTTTTACGAATATTTTAAGCTTTGGAATATATATATATATTAGTAGTATATATATGATATATATATGAATTATGTATATATAATTATAATATTAATATTTATTTAAATAATATATAGTATATATATTATTTATATAGAATGATATATATATGTATAATTATATATATACATATTATTATATATATATATATATTATATATTATATATATATATATATTATATATTATATTATATCTATCGTATATATATATATATATATATTATATTATATATATAATATATATATATACCTATAGGCTATTCAAGTGTTGATCTTTTCAACCGAAAAAGGGTATATTTATGAAAAATTTTGGCGTTTTTTCCACTTTTAGAAGGGTATTTTGATATTTTTTAACCAACCAGATAAGCGATAAAGATATGTGTGCATTCGCTTAGAAACGGTTGTAAGTAGAAGTTTAATTAAAGAAATATTAAAGTTTAAATTATGTAAACTAACGTCTTTCCTACAATACTCACTTAACTAATTTTATTTTTATATTTATAATTTAATTCACTTTGCGATTGGTTGTTAAAAAAACACGATACTGGCAGGCATGAGCATTTGGACATGTTTTCGATAACGAAAGAAATAAAGAAAAAAAAAAATTGTGTTACTTTTTCCTAGAAATATTTAGGAGAAAGGGATGCTGCCGAATGTCCGTATATATATTATATAGTAGATGATATATATATATATAATATATAATGTATATTATATATATTAGATATATATATTATATTGTATATATATAATATCCTATATTATATATATATTATATATATATATATATATATATATTATATTATATATTACTATATATCTATATAGCATCTGTGTAACGATACATAGTCTGTAACGAAACGAAATGCGAGTAGGCGAAGAACACAAGGAAACAGACACCGGATAGTGATTAATTGCGTTGTTGGCTCTATCAATAGGCAGATGTGGGATTCCATTGTGGCGGGTCTGGAATGACGAAGGGGACATCCAGGAGTTGGCCTTCAGGCCTCTTCAGTGTATCTTCGTCAGTTGTCTCATTTTGTATAGTTCTGTTTAATTATGATTTACTCTACTAAGAATTTTCAAAGTAAGTAAGTATATAATATATATATATAAAACTATTTATATAATTGTATTATAATATATATATACATCTAATAACTATAGTATATATATATAGTATAGGGTATATTAGTATAATAAGAGCTATTATATATATATATATATTATAGTATTATATATTATTATCTGTTGTATACTACTTATATATATATTATATATACTAAGTATTAATAATTATTATTTATATATATAATATATATATAATTATCTATATATATATATATTATATATAGTGATATGTATATATATGTATATAGTAATATATATATATAAATATATATCTATATATAATATGATGGTGGGCAAAACGAATGGTTGTTATTTATAAACAAACAAAAACCATTTTTGTTAATAATAAAAAAAAAAAGTAAAAGACATTGATTTGTTATTTGTTATCTTTTTATTTTTTTTTTTTTTATGGTGGGGGGGGGGGGTTTTGTTATTTCTTGTTGTTTTTTTTTATTTAAAAGCAAAATTTAAATTTATTTGATTGATATATATATATATATATATATTCGATACTATATAATATTAATATATAATATATTATATATAGAGTCCAATAATAGTAAACATATAGATATCTATATAAGTAAGTATATATATATATAGAGTCCTAGGTGGATAGTGAGGGTATATATTATTTATGACGAGGCATCTTATAATCAATGTTTTATTAAGATGTGGATCACGGTCAAAATTGTGAATTAAAGTCATAAACGGACAAATATATGTGTTTTAACAAAAGACATTTGGCAGCTTGTTAGAGGTGCATAAAAGGTAGAATAGTTAAGGATTATGTATCTCAAACGATTATAATTAAAAAGTAAAAGGGGGATGGTAGTGTGAGTAGTGAGTAGGTGAGGTGAGTGGTAGTGTGTGGTGAAGAGAGTAGGGGTGAGTAGGTGAGGGTAGATAGAGTAGTATAGGGTGAAGTGAGAGGAGGGAGGTGGGGTTTTAGTACTATTAGTATATAAAGTAGTAAGGTAGGGGAGGTTGGTGAGTTGAGCTAGGGTGTAGGTGAGGGGGTAGTAGTAGCATAGGTAGTGAGGTGAGGGAGGTGAGGGTAGGCGAGTATAGAGTGAGGATGAAGGGGGTAGTGAGTGTAGGGGGACGGGGGTAGGGTATAGGGGGGGGTGAGTAGGTGAGGGTATATATAGGTAGGTGAGGTACTAGTATATAGGTGGGATGAAGGTCGGTAGGTATAAGGTATAGTGATGAGGTGCGGTGTAAGGTAGCGGTAGGTTGAGGAGGGGGGTGGGGGGTAGAAGGGGCTATGGGTACGGGGTGTAGGGTAGTAGGGTATATGAATAGGTAGGTGATAGTAATATATATATGAAGTGAGATTATTTGAGATTATCTTCAGATGAGATATGATAGGTATGATAAGTAGTAGATAGTTAGATAGAGTAGTAGGGCAGTAGATGATATATATATTAGTTATATATTATATAAGTAGATAAAGTTCTATTGTTCTTCCATGAAACTGTAATGAACTATTAGAACTTGAATAAAATCATTGTGTTGTGTGCTGGTATATAACTCTGACGAATTCACGACACAATTCTGACATTATCTGTTAGATCAGATAATTATAAAAAGCCGTCTTCAAATCAGACTCTTATGCTTTTCCATTTTCATCCCGAAATCACCACTAAAATCTACTACTTGGGATCTTAAAATTTTCTCGTAGTAAGAGTCAGCAATCTTTCTGCTCTTCAACATTATATCGCTTTTTGCCTTTTTTCAATTTTAAAATTTCAATCTCTCTCTCTCTCTCTCTTCTCTCTCTCTCTATCTCTCTCTTTCTCTCTCTCTCTCTCTCTCTCATCTCTACTCTCTCTCTCTCTCCTCTCTCCTCTCTCTCACTTTCTCTTTCTCTCCTCTCTTCTCTCCTCTCTCTCTCTCTCTTCCTCTTAGAACGATCTGAATTATACAGCTGAACTCTTCTCTCAAAACTTTTACTCTAATTCCCCCTAGACTTTTTTTTCTATTTTCTTTGATTTCCATTACGTCTTCTAAGATGTTATTTCTGTTCTCTCTGAGCTTAACATTAAAGAAGACTGATGGTTCTGAAGGTATCCTTTGATCTTCAAAACTTGTATTTCTGAGCTTTCACCCTGACTTGGGAAACTGTTTCGTCTCTGCATATCAACTTCAAAATATCCCTCCTACTGAAATCTGCACTCATTCATCCTATGCTAAAGAAGGGGGAGGGGCCACAGTCAACTATCCAACTTTCGTCTTATCGTTTTAACCTCTGTTCTTTCTGAAGTTTTTGAATCTATTTTTAATAGGAATTTTTAAAAATATCATGTCTCTTAATCTTATCTTATATTTAATCTTATATTGCTGGTATGACTTAAATCTGTAAGGGATGCTCGACTGGTGTTTCTTTTTCCCTTGTCTCTGATTGTGTCCTCTGCTCTTCCGCATTTTGGCGAAACTTTTTCATGTGGCGGATGACATATCGAAGGCTTTTGAAAGAGTCTGACACAAGGCATTAATTTCTAAGCTATTTTTTCGGTATTTTTCCTTCTCTTTGTAACCTTCTTTTGACTTCCATTAAAGTCATTTAATGACTTCTGGTGTAGATAGCCACTATCTATCCTTTAAATCTATTCATTGTGGTGTTCCACAGAATTCTTTTCTTTCCCCAACTCTTTTTCTATATTCCATTAATGACCTATCTGCTACATTGTCCAATATCCACTCTTATGTCGATAACCCTGCTCATCATCACTCGATTTAATTTGAAAGACGATTCACTCACAAGTGACTCATTTTAAATGAATGAGTCAAAGGAGATTTTACTCTCCATCAGCGGGATTCGAACATTGGACTCCGCGTCGCTGAGTAACAATGACCGCTTTATCCACTAAGCCATCCGCGTCTTGATACAAGAACGCTTCAAGCGTAGTTTTAAAAGCACCGGTTTTCCTCTCTCCAATAGGTTGATGGTAAACACGAGCCATTCAACAGCTAATAAGTGATGCTAAGAGGGTAGCCTTGAATTTAAATAAATCTTTCGCGTACCTCAATTGGGCTAAAGAAAACATGGCTGTTTTCAATAACTCAATAACTCAGTTTCTTCATCTATATATTTAACAATATTCCGCATCCGCATATTTATAATATCTTCTTTGAAAAACAATAAACACAACTTATAGTAATATATTACACTCCCTTTATCTATTTTTATGACCACCCTAACTATCTCCTGTTGCTAATATTCAATGCATTTACTATTCTCGTGACATTTCTTAGAAAAATCAATTTATATTCTTTCTAGCAAGTTTCTTAGAATTTGGGTGTTTTAAGGCGAATTTGGAACTTTATCTCACTACTCCAGTTGTTAACTCTGAATAGGTTTGTTGCTCGCCCTCGTATGGAGTATGTATCACATATTTGAGGTTTTTCCACAGTTAATGTTCTCGTTGATAAGGTTTATGGTTTTATGGTCTATGGTTTTATGGTTTATGGTTTATGGTCTATAGTTTTATGGTTTTATGGTGATATGGTTTATGGTCTATCGTTTTATGGTTTTATGGTTTTGTGGTTTATGGTTTATGGTCTATGGTTTATCGACTTAACAACTCTTCTACACTTACTACTCTCTCTCTCTCTCTCTCTCTCTCTCTCTCTCCAATCTTTCTAGCAGTCGAGCTTATAGCATAACTCTCCATATACTATTTCTATTACAAAGGACACACTGCTCTTCTGAATTAACCAAGTATACACATCCTTCTTTGAGAAGAGCTCCTGAGACTGGTATTTCACACAGTTTCATCCCTAGGATTAGACTAATTCAAAAAGATAGATATATAAATAAATTAAGATTCTGAGATATTAAAAACCAATCATGTTTTTTTTATTCAAAGTTGAAATTATAAGAAAGCTCAGAATACATTTGCTCTAAGACCGTTTTATGAATGTCTTAAGACATTGTCATTATGTCATTAAGACATTAGATATCTTAAGCCTTTATGAATGTTTTAAGACATTTGTGAATATCTTGATTGTTTTGATAAAGTTGTGTGTAATGAATGGTAGTGGTTACCATGTAACTAAATGTTGGATGATAACGGAAAAAATTGTTGTTAAATTTAAACTTTTCAAATCGCTTTTTTCTATTATAAGGTTTTAATTGAATTGTAAATAATTCCTCAATATCTGTAATATTTAAAGTTACTGTTGAAAGACATTCAGTAGCAAGAGAAAGAAAGAAGAAGAAAGTTCAAAAACAGTCAGATATTTCGTTCGTCTGGACCCTCTCGTCAGAACATATGGTGATTTTACCTTTGCATTGGTTATATGTGCGACATGGCATATGCAACTCCGAGCCTATTCTGATTTTGCTTGAATTACTTCACCTACAGGACTTACAAGCGTTGAATCTTTCTGCGTCCTAGAAGGCACAAGTCCCTGGTAGAGCTCGGGGAACGATGTTTTTGAGTCCTAATGGAAGAAGATGCTAGTTCTATTGAAGGGCCAACAACCTACTGAAGTGTTTAAACCGAGGAATGGCGTCGAAACATTATCGCTGAGAAATGGTTTGTCTAAGTTGGTTTTCTAGTGGTGGTGCAGAGTTTCAGGCAAGAAGGGCGAAGAACGCGACTGGACCAACTGACGGGCGAAAGCTTCCTGGGTAGTTGGTTAATAGATTATAGATTATGAGTTAATATATATAAATATATAATAATATATAGGAAGTTACTAGCGGTTATTTATATAGTAGATATTATTATATATAATAAGTATATATTATATATATATATTATTTATACTATTTTAAAAGTTACACCCTCGCGGCATAGCCTATTCATAAGGAGGGTGAACTTCTTACGTAATCGTTCTACCTAGGATCCGACTAGGGATTTGAACACCACACCTTAGACATGCACTGCTCACCGTCGCTGCTATCGATTTGAGTTTCCAAGGTATATATAGTATTTATATACAATATAAATATATATTATATATATAATATCTATTATAGTATATATATATTATATATATATATATATATATATATATATATATATTATATATATTATATATATAAATAAAAGTAAATAATACTATATAATTAATAATATATATATAATAAAAATTAATAAAAAATATTAAAATATATATTATATATAGATATAATATATAATTATATTATATTATAATAATTATATAATAATAATATATAAATATAATATATTATATTAAATAATATTAATAATATATATATAATATAATATATTTAATATCTGTAATATTATTAATAATAATTATTAATATATATATATATATACTATATAATATATATTTATATATATATAGTATATATTATAGTATAATTTATTAGTATAATATTGATTAGATTCTATATAGAATATATATACTAGGTATATATATATATATACTATGATATTTATTCTATATAATACTATATATATATATATTATAATATATATATAAAGTAATATAATATATATATTTTATATTTTAATCATTTATAATATTATAATATTATATATATTATATAATTATATATAGTATATATAGTATATAATATATATATATATTATAGTATAATATATATAAAATATATATAAGTATAATAATATATTATAT
>JABUQX010118012.1:30000-32500 GCA_015478945.1 Trachelipus rathkii
AATAGGAAAATAATATATATTAGCATATTAATAGATAAGATGTAGGACTTTATATTAATATATTTAATATGGAATGTATTAGTATATTTTACTATATTATTATTATATATATATATAAATATATATATTTATATATATATAGGTTTATATATATAATAGCCGCGTTGGACAAAAGGTAGAGCGACGGAGTCGCATGGCAAGCGTGCGGGTTCGAATCCTAGTTCGATGATCCGTAGGGTTAGCAAAATTACCCTAGATTCCCTCCTTGAATAGGGCTATTGCCCGTGAAATAAGTAACACTTTTTCTAAAAAAAAAAAAAAAAAAAAAAATAACATTTGTTTTTTCTTTAAATATAATGTTTGTATATCTGCTTATGTCTTACGGATATAATCCCATATGCTTATTTATTTGAATGTAACTTTCATTGTACAATATTTTTGATTTTGTTTTATATAACCATTTTATATTTTGTAATCTCTTACATTCAATGTTCTTGATATGTGTCTTATGTTTCAGAGATAAATAAGATATGCTTATTATTTGGATGTCCATGTGTCATTTTATATATTTCTTTTATTATTTTTAGTGATTGATGTGTTTTATATATTTGTGCGCATTTTCGAATGCCCCCAAATATGTATGATTTGAATGATTATTATTTCTTTTATATTATGTATTTATATACTTTACCACTCCGTGTTTAGCATGGAAGTAATGTAGAATCCCAAAGCATAATTATTCGTAAAAATTAAAATTTATGTTCATACTTGTGCCAAGATTTGCGTAAGTAAAATTTTTAACATAAGTAGTAAAAAATTGTAATAAAAGGCTTCTCCTGCCTTGTTGAGCAATTCTTCACATTCTCTCCATATTATTGCTATCATCTTTTATCTACAATCAGACTCATTACCGAACATCGCTTGCGTGATCAGAAGAAAAAATAACGAACGCAAAAGAAAACTCAACTTTCGAGCAAGGGAGGAAAAGACACGAAAAGTCTGTGGCTGCTCATCGAAAACTTAGAAGATAAAAGAGAGAATCTCTCAATAAATGGGGAGAATGTTTATTATTTATTCTTTTATTGACAAATCTCCTAAATTTTGTCATCAAGACTTTTAATATCAATCAGCAATTCGTATAGAGGCCTATGCCAAAGAAGAACAAAAACTCTACATCAAAGAATATTTAAGGGCCCTATATATAATTATATTGTAATATATATATTATTATATCCTATATATATATTATATTATTATATATATATATATATTATTTATGTATTATATAATATTATTATATATATATAATATAATATTACTAATAGGTATATATTATATATGTTAATTATATATATATTATATATATTTTTATATATTTATATAATATTATTATTTATTCTAATATTGTATATTATTTTTTATAATATATATATTATATTATATATAATATATATTTATATATATTCTATAATATATATTATACTTATATATATAAATATATATATATATTATATATATATATATTATTATATCAAAATATATATACTAATATAAACAAATATCTATATATATATATTATATATATATATATATAATATATATATATATATATATTTCATAATATATAATTATATATATATATATATAAGTATTTATCATATCTATATATATTAGTTATATATATCTAACTATCATAATAGCCACAGCGTTGCACCTTTGTTTCCAACAATGACTATTGGTTCGTCGGGCTGACAAAAAATCACGATCACAATTAGTTTATTTATGAAGACGCATTGGCCGATTCTCGAAGATAGAGTTCATTCTATACAACAAACCTCTCTTATATCCTAAGTGAGACCATCAGGGTAAAGTGTCGCCATGAAGCTTATATACACTGTGATAGTACACTTACTGTGGATTTACTTCTAATGCAAAGATTGAAAACAGAAATCCCGAGCCCAAACCCAAACTACCATGCCTCTACAAAATACCTCACTTATTCTATTATGCACCATCCTTCTCACTTGTTCTAATTTCGCAATCTTTTCCTTCAGACACTCTTTTACTGGCGCAGTCGACTTTTTCTATAGCCTCCCAATACGCTCACCACTATATACACACTTAAAAGCCGACTAGCATCCATCCTTTTCATTTGACCAAACCACTTTAATAAGTTCTCATTTATTCTCTCAATCACGCTTTTCGTCACACTACACAATTCCCTAATAAACTAATTCCTCATTCTTATAAATTTTTCTCACTCCTACATACGTCTAAGATTGTCCATATGAACAGACCGCACGTTACAACTATACATCTTATCCCACAATATAGTTTCGTTAATATACAATAATACAGGTAACGACATATCCTCATGCAGGACCCTAGCGCACTCAAGACTTAGTTCTATTGCATTCACTAAAAATTTATTTGTATCAGCCACACCAGCCACCTTCCACCAATCGCAACTTTACTACTACACCGTTCCCTTTTCATCCAC
>JABUQX010118012.1:37500-45639 GCA_015478945.1 Trachelipus rathkii
AGTGAGGATGATGTGTCTCCTAAACTGACGTATTGTGGTTCGTGCGTCAGATAAGTATGGAGCTGAAAACCATTGTACGTGCAACCATTGTGATACCCAGTCTCTCTAATTTGTTCAAGAGTAGGTTGTGCGGATCTTATCATCGAATGCTTTCGAGAAAATCTACATAGTAAGAAGTACAACAACAATGTTGTTTGTCAATTTTACGTGCTTTGTATTCGGGTTTTTTCAGTAAGGAAATCATCAGTAGCAATCCTATTGTGTTGCGGTTATTTTCGTGAAGCAAAAACTGATTTGTGAGATGACAGCCTCATTTAAATAATGCTAAGTAAATTAGCAACGTCTGAGGCATGGAACTATTTTTTGAAAGATTTTTAACCAATTGTATTGTAGGATTGAAATCGGACGAGAGTTTTTCGGAAGGGGAGGTGTTCAGAGCTCTTGGGAACAGGGATAACTTTTTGCAATTTTTAAGTCAGTTGGATAATGATGGTAAGTCAATTGAATTGTTATAGAGAGAGCGGCTAAAATGGGTGAGATTTCTTTTTTAGCAGTGTTTTTGTATATCAGATTTCGGGACACTCTGAAGGTCAGAGCCTTTATTCATGAGAACATTATAACACATTCAACGTCAGAGGTTGATATTCTTTCGAAATGCAACAGTTCTGGCCACTTCGTGTGTCTTAAAATAATCGGGCCAAAGACCCCTCTCTGATTTTTGTTCTGGAACTCTCGGCTGCTAAAGCTGCCCCTACGGTAGTAAAGTAGGAGTTCAATTCATTGACTATGCGTTGCTTTTTGTAACTATTTCATCAACTATTTTATTCGTTCTATTTTTTGTTTTTTTGTTTATTGCTGGTCGGTTTAAAAAATTGTTCGTTAATAATCTCCATTGCGAAACGTCGAGGTGGATTGAGTCTGGTTGAGACTTATCAGCAAAGAAACTAGCTTTGGATTTTCTTACTTATTAGTTTTTTTAAGTGTAGAGGAGTTTCCGCTGTGTAAACAATGACACTCGTATCAACGTCACCCGCCTTAAGCACTTTTATGTAGTGATGTTTTCTTTTGTCTAATTGCAGGGTTAGTAAATGCTTTCGTCAACCGAATTTATACTAATATAATTAATAATAATCTAATAATATAATAATAATAATTAAATAATAATAATAATATAATAAATAACATAATAATAATATTAAGTCAAAGTTCTTTTTTTATGATTTGATAATAGAGCTCGTTTGTTTATAATGCATCTCAAGAAGGTATTAGCTAATTTTGAAATAGGTTTCTTCTTTAAACATAAAAAGATAGTATAAAATAAACTCTTAATTAAAAAATAATTATTATGTGAAGATGCGCCTTTTGTTGTCTCATCACGGTTTCCAAAAATTATTTTCCTGAGAAATATTTCTGTATCTCAAATAATGAATTTTTGTTTTACACTAATCATCAAAGCAAATTGGTAACAGATTAATTCTTTATGACTGGAGGTTTTGATAGGCCCTGGTGGAAGTTGCGAAGAGTTTTGATAGGCCCATCTGTTTTGGAGAGAGTTTTTGATAATGGCCATGTGGATTGGGAGAGTTTTTTGAAAATTAGCCACATGGTTGGATTAGGAGAGTTTGATAGGCCTGTGGAACTTCTAACTATCTTATTTTCCCCCATGGTTTTTTATAACAATATTAAGTTCATCGCTTATTTTTCAGACGACCAATGTTTGAATAATAAAGCTATTACTACTTGGAGTCGAATTCAGAAAGTATTCTCTAATAGTTAAATGTTTTTCCAAGTTGCAACAGATTAAGAATGGCATGTGGTTTAATACTGTCAAAAGGAGTATGTATCGAAAATGAAATTGCTTGGTTTATTTTGTGATACTGGTAATGGTAAGGTGAGTAAGACGAGTTAATACATATTATTTGTGTGTGCGCTCCGAATCGACTTTCAACCTGCATTTAAACTAGTACATCGTAAAGTGCAAGGACTACGGGCTGCAAACTTTGATTTGATTCATTTTTTTTTTTTCAAAATAATTTTTCTCCTTTAAGTTAATTGAACTGTCTGTAATGGTCCGCCCGAGCAACGTGTGGCACATTTTTTTCAGCATATATATATATATATATATATATATATATATATATATTATATTATATTATATATATATATAATATATAATCTATTATATTATATAATTTATAATATATATATATATATATACCAGACGTGATAACACAAAATCAATACTTAACAACCCGTAAAATAAAAAAAATGAAATAAAGAAAACTCCTATTTACAGTTAATCACCACCGCTCACGGGCAACGCCCTATTCAAGGAGGTGGTGTTAAAATAAACAAAACTTCAACTAACGGCAAATTAACCCGGGGCAAATAACGCAAATGAGCACAGACGCGGGCCTTAAAAGTGAGGGAGATTAAATTGAGTATGAAACACAGAAGATGGAAGAGAATTCACAGAACAGAGGTGGCAGGAAGAAGGAGGCACCGCAGCGAGACTCAGTTGGAGTTGCTAATATCTAACAGAATACTCATGTGCCGACGACAGCACCCCTTGTGTCTACGAGGGCGTTCTTAAAAGGTGGGTAGGCACGCGAGTGGAAAGTTCCTCGAGCACTTGCCGTACGGTCCTATAGAAAAGAGATAAAGCACCAACATCGCGCGCAAGATAGAGGGTCAACGTGAACTAGAAAGAAACGGACATTTTATAAGTCTTTTTGCCTTTGACTCGACCCTTCATTCCAAAAGCCGGGTGACACCTTGAGCCCCCAGATTTGAAAGAGCAGTAACTCCATAACAAGGGCGGAATGAGGCCCTTGTATAACTGGAAGATACCTGTGAAGAGGAAAAAAAGTCTCGCAGATATAAAACAGAACTCACAGTTTCTTTTGAGGCCGCCCTAGCAACCGCGTTGTGATGTGAGGTTTCCAAGACAATTTTTTTGTTTATGTTAAGGCCAAGGATGTTTATATTGTCAACAGGAGAGACGAGAGAACCGTCGAAAGAGATAGGAAAGTTAGAAGGTGTCTTAGAGAGGGAGATTTGTAGAAGTTGGGTTTTTAAAGAATTGAATTTCACAAGGTTCAGACGACCCCACCCGGAAATTCTATCCAGATCAGCGAGAATAGAATCGGAAAGATTAAGACGAGGAGAAACAATTTCTAGAAAGTAAAGAGGGAGCAGAATTGAAATGAGTTGAAGAAATGAAGGGTCGAGTCACGGCATATGAGTGAATAAGAGTTAGATGTGCAAATGAGAAGATCATTATGGAAAAGTAAGTATAAAGTAGGAGATAAGACAGAACCCTGAGGAACACCACTATTGACAGAAAAAGAAGAGGAAGTCGCCCCATCAACAACAGCCGATATTGAGCGATTTGAAAGAAAACTAGACATAAGTAAGCAAAGAGAAGGAGGAAACCCAAAGAATTGGAAGCTTGGAGAGTAACAAGTGACGCGTGCCCATAACCCGGGTCCAATGCTTTGGCTATGTCAAGCGCCACCGCGCAAGTCTCCCCCGTAGTTCCTAAGGGCGGAAACCATAAAAATCGGTTAAATAAGAAGTATATCAACCAGTAAAGATCCTCGACGCCGAAAGCCGTCTGGCGATCGGAATAGAAGAGAATGAGATTCTCCAGATGGTCTAAGAAGTGAGAGTTAAGAAGGGTTTCAAAAGATCTTAGATAGAACACAGGTGGAGAGCTATAAGGGCGATAGTTAGAAAGGATAGAGCGGCTTCCTTTTTCCGGAATAGGTTGGACATGTTGCGTGCTTCCAACAGTGAGGGAAAGTGTTAGTATTGAGACCTAGAGAATATAGTTGAAACGAGGGGAGGGCAGCCACGGAGCACACTCCCTCAAAACTCGGGGAGGAATGTCACCGGGCCAACCCGCCTCCCTAACGTCATATCTCAGGAGCCTATGCACCCGACCAAAATGTAATCACAGGCAAAGACATAGGACACCTGAGAGGAGAAGGTGGAGGGGAGGAAATGCCAGAATTGTCCAGAGTTGAATTGGATGAAATAAGATGATTACGATGAGTCATCCTTTTCAGTTGGTGAGTTAGCAACAGAGCCATCAGATGGAATAAAGAGGTAGGAAAGGCAGATTTACAGAAGTTGTTAAGAAGATGTTTTTGGCAAGAGGCCAGAAAGATTTTATCAAGTAGGCAGTACCCAAGGAGGTTAAGCGCACCATCGTTTGATGAAAGCACCGCTTTGCTCCGTCGAAGAGTATCCCTGCAACGATTTCTAGCTGAATGAAAATTAGCGATGGTGATATGAGAATGAGATTTTTTCCACTCCCGATACGCACTGTCTCTAGCCTGAATGGCCAGAGAACAATCACGATCGAACCATGGATTATGAGGAGAGAAAGATTTAGTCGAAGAAGGAATGAATCTGCTCATCCCGTCAACGATTACAGCTCCCACCTTAGTGCAGAAGCCGAAGCGTCATCAGAGTCAAAGCAGTCATTCCAATTATAGTTAGCGTAGAAAGCGACGCAAGGCCGCCCCCCCAATCGGCCGAATCAAAGTGCCAGAAAAAAAACGCATATAGCAGGATGGAGCTGTTGGGAGGAAAGTATTAAGTTAAAGAGATATAAGGTTATGGTCGGTTTACCAATAGGAGAGAAGGGTGTATTTATAGAGAGAAGGAAGGACTAGTGGTGAAACATAGGTCAAAGTGGTGTTCAAGAATTGGTTAGGACGATCCGGAATGTGTGTAAGGTTCTTTGATTAGTTGCTCCAGCATCGTTAAGAATGCTGAAAGTGATTCGGCCTCCTCCCCAACCTAAATCAGTATGAGAAGGATCCCCAACCATTCAGTGTTGTGATACATTGAAATCCCTAAAATAGAGGACCTCAGTATTTTGGATGAGAAGATATAACAGTCTCGTGAGAGGTAGTAAGATATTCAAAAGAAAGAGTGAAAATCTGTTCTGTTAGGAGAAACGTAGCAGAAACACAAGATTATTGTAGTAGAAAGGAGAAAGATTTTGAGCCACAGAGCATCGAAGTTAGGAGATTCGAGATTCCCGAGACGTGTTACAGGAGTATTAATGTTTAACATAGGCACATACTCCACCCTTTAGACGGAAATCATGAAATAAGTTATAGTTGGAAACTTTAAACGAGTTAGAGGATGAATTCTTAGCCATCTGAGTCTCAGACAGAGAGCAAAAGGTTAGGGATAGATGTTATATATATTATTAAATATATATATATATATATATATATATATATATATATATATATATATATATATATATATATATATATATATAATATATATATATATATATATTATAATATATATATATATATATATATATATTATATATATATATATATATATATATACTATATATATATATATATATATATATATATATATTAATATATATATATATATATACTATATATATATATAATATATATATAATATTATATATAGTATATATATATATATATATATATATATTGTATGCTAATATTTTTGGTCTGGTATAATTTATCCCGTCAAATGAGGAAAGGACGTAAGAAAAGAACTGTATATGAAGTACTGATTTATACATTAGCATAGCAATATATTGTCTTGTCCATGTCGGTTCGATATGGTTGCTTTCATTCGTTACGAACTGAACAGCTTTGTAGGCATTGTTCATGAACAAAACAAAAGCGTTTGTATTTTATTCATAAAAAGTTCTGAAGAAAAGAGGTTCTGCATTGAGTGTTCAAACTTGTGTTCTCCCTCATTATGAATAGCAATTAGCTGCTGATTTCCTTTATAGTTTAACTTATGAAGGATCTAAAGTGTAAATAGTTTTATCCACATGGCAAGGATTAGCCTAAATTATTTATTTAAACTCTTAGTAGAGGGTTTTTAATTATACTTAAAAAAAAATACAAGGAAATTGTTTTCTTTTTCAAAATTTGCCCGGCATTTTCTTTTTTTTTTAAAGATTTCGATTTTTTATAACCAATTTGACAATATCCCTGTCTTTTATATATATATATATATTATATATATATATATATATATATATATATATATATTATATATTATATATATATACTATATATATATATAATATATATATATATATAGTATTATATATTCTAAAAGATAATACTGTCTATGCATTTTAAACTAATTATGTTTAATTTCCTTTTTTACCAGATGTTCCGTGGATATGCTATCTCGGATGTCTCTATTCCTGGCTTCAAAATTTTAAAACCTGTAAATGGATATTGTGAATATAAGAAATGGTGAGACTACGTTTGGGGGCTACGTTTCATCCATATGTTTTGGCAATTATTCCCAAATAAGTACTCAGAAACAGTGCTGTAATGAAGTATGAAATAATGATGAAGTAATGAATGTTATTAAACATCCTTTGTATTAACTTTTTTTTTTTTAAATATATCTTTAGTAAATTTTTATTACACCATGTTAAATACAATAATAACTTGTTTCTTCTATACAAAATATAGTGCCGTTATTTTCGTCAAATGTGAGTGGAAAACCATAGCTTAAATTTCCATGAAGGGGAACGCCTTAATGTAAAGGAAATTGTGTTCTAAAGTGGAAGCCTTATTATATTGTATAAGATAATCGCAATTTTAATTTATAGAAAAAAAAAATTGGCTTATGGAAGTAGTTTATTACTCCATTATATTCATAATATTTTAAACGTCTAGCAGAAAACGTAAATAAAATCTAAAAAAAATGGGGAAAATTAATAGAAAACTACTGCCATTGAAAATGCTGCTCTTCTTCTTGTACGCAGGTAATTCTATTTTGTTTTTTATAGTTGTATTTAAGCTGGGGAAGGGAGTGAAGAATGTGATTGTGAAGGGGGAGTAGTGGTAATAGTGTTAGGTTTTAAGGATTTATATTAAGATGAGGCGAGATAGAATAAACTAAAATTAAAAGGTGAGGTTTAGAATAAACTGAAATTGAAAGGTGAAGTTTAAGAAGACAATCGTTGAAAAAAACTTGAAATAGGGAAAAAGAGGAAAAATACAAACCGGTTCAAAAGGAAACATTTGCAAGGTTGTTGACATCAATTTGTGGTTGAAAAGTATCTAAGGGGTAACCAACCTAACGACTGGGTATCTATATCTACATGTGGTCGGAATTGGGGGAATAACTTTTTCAATAAAGTGAATGGAAAGCAAAGTGGTTAATAATATTTATCGTGAAAGCTTTTGCAATGCTTCCATCAAAAATCTATTTAGAATATTGTCTTCGATGACAACGACTGTTAAGCTTCTTGCTCAAACAGAAGATACCGGTATATACCTAATGACCAAGAAAGTTGTGATATCTGATGGGGAAGATAGGGGTGGGGGAAAGAAGGTCAGGCTGTTATTTTGGATAACATTAAAGTTGCAGTTACTGTAATGTTAAGAATGCGATATATATATATATATATAATATAATATATATTATATGTATAAACCCATTAATATATATATATATATATATATATATATATATATATATATTATATATATATATATATATATATATATATATAATAATAATATATTTATAAATATTATATATGATATAAAACTTGTATGAAACCCCATCCAGTTCTCATGTGAGGGTAAGACTTCCGGTATTAAAGTGAGAAGATTAATTTTCAATTATTGTCACAACATCTTCACCGAACAGAGGTGGTTGATTTGATTAGGTACAAAATCGATCAAAATCATCTCCGATACAAAATTTGGGTGAAAACGCGCATTTCCTTGTGCATTCGAGACCTATGGCAAAGGTGATTGAACGTAAGTAGTTCGTTCACTTCGGGTACCGAGGCAAGATTATTGGGAGAGCAGCCTTAGCTTTAATCAAATTATACCCAAACAAAGCTAGATACCTTTCATTTGCAGAAGACCACAAATCGTGGGATAAGGAACAGTGTGCAAAACATATCACCCACCAGCTGATTTCAGTCTTGAAAACGCACATATGTCCAACCTAAATCGAAGAAAAGTAGCCGTTCTGTCCTCATCTATTATCAGCCTCTCCAGTATTACTCTAATATATTTGAAATTGTCCTTTAGTTCGCGATTTTTACTTACTCGTTTCACTCTCTTCCGAATATCAGTA
>JABUQX010118013.1:0-40790 GCA_015478945.1 Trachelipus rathkii
TGATGATGTATAAGCAGTTAAGTCTAATAGAACTCTATAAACGTGGCATAGCTTGTATGTAGAGGGGTGCTAGTGGTGCTGGTCCTTTACTGATTTTTATTTTATTGCTTTTTAGGTATTTAAAATATGTTTTTTAATAAAATTTCTAAAATTTTAGTAAAAGTTATTTTAAAAACTTGATAGTTATAAAATTTAAATTTATAAACAAAAAGTATTTAACAGTTAATAATAATTCTTTGTTCAAAGATAATGATTGATTGATTTATTATGAAGTTTTAAGAAACTTTGATAATAATTTTAGTTATATTTGAATGAGTATTATAATGTACGTGTTTAATTAATAACATATAAAAATATTATTATTAATTATTATCGTTATTATGTGTAAGTGAGTGTGCGTGTGTGTGTATGTGTGTGTGTGTGGTGTGTGTGTAACAACAAAATAGTTAGTGTAAGTAATTCTGTGTGTGTAAGTAAATTTCTGTGTGTGAGTGTAAGTAAATCTGTGTGAGTGTAAGTAATCTGTGTGAGTGTAAGTAGTAGGCGTGTGTGAGTGTTAAGTGTAAATGTAAGTGTCCTATATGGTATAATGTAAGTGTCATAGTGTAATGTGTGTATAAGTATCCATAGTGAATGTGTAATGTGTGGTGTGACCGGCATGTGTATAAGCTGTAAATGTAAGGTTTTGGGGGTTCCCCCTATGGTAAAATGTAAGGGGTAGTGTCATAGTGAATGTGTGTATTAAGTGTCCTATAGTGAATTGTGTTGTGAGGTGGAAGTGTTGTTGTGTGTGTGTGTGTGTGTGCTGTGTGGTGTGTGTGTGTGTGTGTGTGTCGTGTGTGTGTATGTGTGTTCTAATATATATATAACAATAGGCATGAAGGTAAATAACCCTAAGTATATGATTAAAAATATAAAAATAAAATAATAAAAAATAAGTATGAAAATAATAATATAAAATAAATTAAAAAGTATTAAAACAAAATAAAAAAATATGTTATATTAATTATTTCTTTAAGGCAGTAAAGCAGAAAGTTATAAAACCAGTAAAGCAGAAAGTTAAAGCAGTTAAAGCAAGAAAGTTAAAGCAGGTAAAATTGCAGAAAGTTTTAAAGCAGTAAAACATCGAGTTAAAGCAGTAAGAAGCAGTAAAACAAGAGCATACTAATCCCCCCCTTGGTGTTAGGTCAAACCTCTATTGATAGCTGATTTACTGCTTTTAAGGTATGTAAGTGTTTAATGAACTATGTGTAGTTAAGCAGCAGGTTAAAGGCAGAAGAGTTAATTAAAGTAAAAACAGTAAAGCGAAATTAAACCATTAAAGCAGAAAAGTTAAAGCCAGTATAAGCAGACAAGTTCAAGATGTAATGTTAAAGCAGTAAAGCAGTAAACACAAAAAGCATACTAATCCCTAGGTGTTTAGGTAACACCTCTATTGATTTACTGATTTATTACTGTCTTTGTGTATGTAATGTTAATAATATGTGAGTTAAAGCAGTAAAAACATATGAGTTAAAGCAGTAAAACTGAGTTAAAGCAGTAAAACATATGAGTTTAAAGGCAGTAAAACATGAGTTTAAAGCAGTAAAACATGAGTTAAAGCAGTTAAATGCAGTTAAAACAAAAGCATACTAATCCCCCTAAGTGTAGGTAACACTCTATTGATTTACTGATTTTACTGCTTTAAGGTTCTGTAATGTTAATTGTTTTTAATAAAATTTCGTTAACAGTTGTAGTAAAATAAAGTGTTAGTAATATGATGACACTGCTGGTATTTAATCTTTCAATTCAATTTTTAAAATTTAAAAATCAAAAGGTATTCAGTAAGAAATAAAAAAATGTAAAAAATAATGTTAATAAATATTATTGTGTTTAAATAATAATAATAAAAAAGTATTAAGTTTTAGGTTCGCGAAATGTTTTTAATTAAAAAAATGCTTAAGCATGAAATTAAAATGTAATGGTATTATAGGTATGTAATATAGTATTTCTTCGCGTCGGCGGTGCGCACGCTTGCGGGTGCGGTGCCTCATCCTTGTTGCGGGAGTGGGCAGCTTAATGACTAGAGGTATGACAAAAAGATGAGTCCATCAAAGTGAAGTCTATCATAGATGCGGTAACACAAAATTGAGGCTTTCGAGGTGTGAGTGTAGTTTGTAAAGTGTACTGTGCGTGTGAGTGTAAGTGTATATGGGTAGTGTATAGTTGTCTATGGCGAGTGTTAAGTGCTTATAGTGTTATAAAAATATCTAACTCATAGTAGGAAAGCATGTTCTAAGCAGGTTTGTAATAGTACACAATTGACTCCTCATTCCATTATAATCCAGGGTAGAACCCCGATAGTTAGGGCTATTCTAGGCAGGGGAGGCTGAAAAGGCTTTGAAAAAAGTGGCATAGTTGGCACTGATGGTGGCACTCACTTGGCAAGTATGTGGCACTCACTTTGGCACTCATTGGCACTCTGTGGCACTCATTGGCACTCATTTGGCATTCACTTGGCACTCATTGGCAATCCTCATTGGACTCACTTGGCACTCACCTGGCACTCACCTGGCACTCATCTATACTCATAGAACCCTAATAGAACATCCCTAGGTACTTCTTACGGTGATTGGGAACCATCAATAAGCGATCAAGTTAGCGTGGGTCAAAAATGACCATGGTATGACAGGGTCATAGGCGAAATATCATAGTCTATACAAGGTTATGACATCAAATAAAGGGTAAGGTCCCTAATGGAAGGGACAAATATTACCTTAGTGGGTCAAATTTGACACCATGGTATATGGTAAGGTTAAAAACCGAAATATCATGGTCAAACAGGTAAAAGACATCAAAATAGGGCTTAAGCACCTAAAGTGATGCCCAAAAATTACGTGGGCCAAATGACCATGGTATATGGCAAGGTCAAGCCGAATATCATGGTCAACAAGGTAAAGACATCATCAAAAAAATGGCTAAGTCCCTAAAGGAATGACAAAAATTACCGTGGGCCAAAATGGACCCATGGAATACCAAAGGGTTTGTCGAAAAAATTAGGGTGAGTGTGCAGGGATTCGACCGCATGGAAGACCAAAGGGTAGGCAAAAATTACGTGGGCCAAAATTGACCCATGGAAGAACAAAGGGTAGCCAAAAAATTACGGTGGGTCAAAATTGACCCATGGAAGCAAAGGGTGGCCAAAAATTAACGTGGGCCAAAAATGACCCGCGGAAGACCAAAGGGTAGCCAAATTAACGTGGTGCTCAAAAATGACCCACGGAAGATCAAGGGTAGCCAAAATTTAACCGTGGGATAAAATGTAGACCGATCGGTCGATTAAAAAAATTGGGGGGCGTAAAATGGGGGGTAATACGTATCAAGGTTGCTTACTGCAACGCGTTTGGCGCAAACCCTTTCTTCGAAGGGTTTGCTAAAAATTAGGGTTGCCAAAAAATTAGGTTGCCGAAAAATTTGGGTTCTCAAAAAAATTTGGGTTCTCAAAAAATTTGGGTTCTCAAAAAATTTGGGTTCTCAAAAAATTTGGGTTCTCACTAAAAATTTGGGTTTTCAAAAAATCCGGGTCGTCAAAAAATCCGGGTTTCTCAAAAAAATCCGGTGTTTCTCAAAAATCCGGGTTCTCAAATAATACGGGTTCTCAATAAAAGGTTTGCCAATAAAAGTTAAGGTAAAAAATTCAGGTTGCCCAAAAAGGTAAAGGTCAAAAAGGTCGCGGTCAAAAAAGGTCAAAAAGGTCGCGGTCACTTTACACGTCCAATATCCCTCTCCTACTACTGATGTCACCTGTAAATCTGGATTCTTCAAATTAATTGTGTCTTTCCGACCAATTTTCAATTAATTCTATCTTAGAGGGATTTCCCCTCGCAATGACTTCCTCTATTTTATATCCTTCCCCGCCCTACATTTCACCTTATCTTAAAGGTGACTATGCGCCATTACATCCTATTAAACCGATAGGCCGCTACTCGCCGTTACAACCAGCTAAACCACTTAAACCAATAGGCGGATAAGCGGCACTACATCCCATTAAACCAATAGATGGCTAATCGGTATTACATTCAATTAAACAATAGGCTGTTAGGTGCCACTAATACATCCCGTTAAACCGATAGGCACTTAGGAGATATTACATCTCATTAAACCAATAGGGTGTTACTACTTGAAAGTTTATAATTCATTATACCAGATAATGTCAACTATTACTTCACACTCCCTTCATCTATATACCTCTGCTATTAAAGCTCTTTGACAAGCAACTCATCACCACAATATATTATTTATAACTTCTTACTGGATTTTTATCTTACCTACTCTAGATACCTTATATTACAGAAATATTTATTTCACACGAAGTTCATTATCGTCACACTAGCAATCATGTATCTGCTTTTTTCAAAAAGATTTCCTTGTACATATATTTTCTTATATATCTTAATCATAGGAATTTCCAGTAGAACAGATGGTTGGTTGGAAAGAAGGCATAACCATTAATAAAGCAACTTTGAATATATCTATATTTTTCCCATTAAATTCCTTATTCCGTTAAAGAAACGGTTCTCCTTGTTCTTTACGAGGTCCGCCAACTCCCTAGAGCATTTGTATATTTTATTAATCAATCATTTCTAACCATGTATATTTATCTTCTCATATATCCATAATATATCTAGTGTTTAACTCTTTCACGCATTAATATATATATACTATTTTCTCTCATTAGCTGTAAATATGACTATCAACTAACATATTTTTGATAATTACTTATATTAACCTAAACTACAGTCCAGCAATACCCACAATTACACCATCATTAAAGTAAATATAAATTGAAGTCCATATAATCATATATTAAAAATAAATAGATTCGTTACAAAGAAATACAAATAAGTTCGAAGTTAAAATATAAATATTACAGTTCGCGATTACCTTTGCTGTGGAGATCCAACTCGACTTAATGTTTTGGAAAGATAATTTTATAAATTTTTTATTATTAAATATCTGTCAGTGAGGACAGATATAATCTGTTCACTCTCGAGATTAAGTTGCAGACCGCACTTCACTTCACACGTTTTTTCTAGATTTTACTCTTGTCTCAGCGCTTGCTAAAAGAGGTTGCAGTCACATCTCAAATTGTATTCTCGTGACTGCATAGGTTGTTGGTGGTCAAAATTATCGATAGTTTAATGTGTTATATATGAATCCTCTCATATGATCTATAAATAGTTTCTCAAACTTTACAATAAATCTCGCGCTCATCTAATTCTTATAGCATATAAGTTTTTTTCACTATATGTGTTTGTTTTTGTTAAGTGTCTTCTAACACGGGCTTTTGTGTACGCTATCCTTGTGTTTTAGGGAGAAAATCATTAATCTTTCTCACGCTATCGAAATTCGCATATGTGAATATTTGACTCGTGGTGAAATGATAGATGCCCGTAAGTATCCTTATTTTCCAAGTTATGCAGCTGGCTGCTTTCTCAGATTAAAAGAAGAGTAGAGAATTTCATAATGATAGTGACCATTTGAATTATGTGCTAGTGGTTCAAAAAATTGATAATAAAATATTAATGAGAATGTTATCTTAAAATCTTAAAAATCTTATAATTTTTTTTTCTTGCGCTGAGATATCTTATATATATAATAAAAGAATATAAGAGGTGTGTACCATAAAGATGCATTTATATTCGGAAAATCGGTAACTTTGACCCTTAATATCTCTGATGGGGTGAGTGCTAAAAATCTGAAATACCTTAACTTAATCTTTACTTAATCTTAACTTTATCCTCTATTATTTTGCCATAAATGATGTTCCTTTCATGCACAATACTTTGTATTTGGTATTTGTAGTGTGTTTGTGGGCAAATACACGCGATCCCTATTGACTCAGAAGAGTGCGCCATTAACTAAAGATAATTATGATTTAGATCAGTTGTCGTCTTAATGATGAGCGATCGAATACGGCCTCCACGTTGGCCGTATTATACAGATACATCTGGTTCACGAAATGTGTGTCAAATTATCTTACTCTAACTATATTAGTATAGTAGGATATTGATATTTAGTACTCTGTTCTATATCAATCTCTTACTGTTATATGTTCCAATGTTTGAGATATCTATGCATAAAATCAGTTGTTGCAAAATATATAAATTCTTTTAATTTGAAAAAATTCACGTTTTTGGATTAAGTGTGTAATAAAAGTAAATACTTAGAGTCATTTGGTGTTTTTCGTATCCAAACTTAATTAGTATACCTGTTTAAACACATTATTTAAATACAAGACTACTCTCACTTTACACATTAGTACATTAAAGATTAGTTTGTTACCACAAACATCATGTACGTAATTGTATTATTTTAAATGTAAGTTCGCGCAATTTATAATTCATGTTAATGCAAGCTAAGCATTTTGAATAGTGTTAGCTTTGTGTCGTGCTACCGATGTTGTATTGTAAATAAAAAAAGTGTATAACGGGCTCTTTTATCTTAAAAAAAAGTGTTTGTGTGTGCTGACGTGATGTAAATATATTATAATTATATATATTTTTAATCAGGACATGTTTTCTTAATCGATTTTAATTTCATATATGTATAGATGATTTTGGAAATATATAATATATATATATTCTATATAATATATAATATATATTAATTATATATATATATATTATATAATATAGTATGTATCACTGATTATTATTAGATACCATAAGCAAAATGGGTATATTATATATATATATGTAAAAAAACATTTATAAATAACTATACTTATATTATACTACTACTATATCTCATACACATTGAATTATATAGGTGCTTACTACATATTAGTATACCTGATGGAGTATACTGGTATATGATATGTTAGGCACTCAACTTCGATTTTATATATAATAAAATAAATATCTGTATATAATATTATATATGATATATATAAAATATTTATATATATATATATATATATATCTATATCACGATATATATATAGTAGTATATATATATTATATTAAAAATACTATATACATATATTTCAATAACACTTTATGGGAAATCATAGTAATACTATATATTTAGATACTATATTTATATATTATTACCTAAAACTAAGTTATATATATACCAACTTTCTATGGCTATCTACTTACTTTTTTTCCACTTTTCCAGATTCCAAGTACACAAATGGGGGGAGAATCGGTCACAAAATCGGCCAGTTTTTTTTGTAATTGAATCAAAACAATCGAAATCTTTAAGTTAGCAACATTCTTTATTACATAGTTGTTTTCTCACCATTTGGGATGTTTCCTTACAATGTTAGATATGAATAATGAAATTAAATAATGTAAATAAATTTTTAAACATTTTTTTTCATAAAATTTCACAGCTCTTTCAAAAATTGAATTCGCTGGTCAAAAAACGGTCAGTGGCGTCGGGGAGAAACGGTCATTAAAATTATTACGTCTGTGTTTATCCAACTAATTATTACTCTATCACTATTTTAAGAATGTTAAGTAGATTTTGATAATGTTATAGTATTATTATGGATAAGAAAAACAAGTCTAGATTGATATTTGTTTATTGACAATTAGTATAACGTGAAGTTTATTTCAAAATTATGAAATTTTATTTTCATTGTTTTATGCTAATAAAAATTAGGAAAAAAAAAAAAAGAGAAAAGAATATTTTATGGGAAAACATTGATCATTTTAATAATTTTCTAATAAGTAATAATTAATAATTAAAAATCAGTATTATTTGACAAATAATAGGTAGCTTTATATTACGAGTAGCCTACGTATGCTATAATAACACAACTTTAGAAATAAAAATTTTTGGGGGGCATTTTTGAATGGTAGTTTATCTTAAACAGGGCAAATTTTTATATCTTTTGCATTCTTGAAGCCGTAAAATCCTAGTGGTAGATCCCTAAAGATGTGTGCAAAAGTTCAGATTTTTAGCACTTATTACCGCATCAGAGATATTAAGGTTCAAAGTTACCGATTTTCCGAAAATTGATTTTTGGACACCCGTGTAAATTTTTTTTTAAAAATATTTACCAGACTTCAAATAAGATTTTAAGTTAAACCCTAGTTTAGTATGTATCATCACACAAAAAAATTTTATATCGTAAATTATTTCCTTTCTTTTAATATACACCCACGAAAATGGAAACTTCTTCGATTTTTAACACAATTTTTCGATTCATTTTCATTGGTGAAATATTATTTTCTCAAAAGAAAACAGGAAAGGCCAAATGTACCCTTAAAGTAACCCTAGAAATTCGACTTTCCTTGAATTTTGTTGTAAGAATTACGACGGTCGTGATCCGCCATGCAAGCTTCGCACTATGCTGGTGGAAGCTTCCCTTGGAAGCTTTATCTCATAAAACCAGATAATCTTATTGAGAGTAAATTTCTACAACAAAGGTAAGGCTCTATTATATAAATAGCTTATTAGTAGGTTTAACAGATTACCCTGGAATGAATCCTGGAACATTTTAGTATCTTTGTAACCTTTGTTATATTAAAACCGTTTTCGTTTTTGCATTTGTGCTTACGAAAAGTAGGAAATGCTCACCATCGTAAGGAATTTCCTTACTTCTGTAAGGTTGTGCTTGCCGAATTTAGGACGTGCTTACGCAAAAATGTAAACAAAATGACGGCACCCTTTTGAATTGATGAATGTTTCATTCAATAAAATCAGCTTTAAATCTAATTTCTTCCAAATCATAAACTCCATCACAATGAGTTTTGATAATTATTTGGAATATAAACATTCGTTATTTATTTTATTTCTGTTTGTTCCAAATCCACGTGCTTCATCACAACAGCTGATTCAAATTGTTTGTAAACAAAAGTAAACCTCAGTAAGAAATCGCGGTCGATTATGCAGGAAATTCGTGCTAAAACTGGGTATCATTTCTTATCGAGCGTAAGCACAAATGACATAAACGAAAACGATCTATATTAAATCTTTGAATCAGCTTGATCAGTGTACGATTTGGCGGTAAAAATCCGCCAATTATCCGACAACCTCCCTATCTATTTAACTCAACTTTTTCTTGGTCATACTCCACCTAAGAATTTATAAAATCCTGAAGCCCCCTATGACACATAATTCTTATCATCTTGTTATTCAGAAAGTTAACTCCTATTTCACGTAGAGGAAGTCTAAAAGGTCATTAATAACTTGGTCTTAAGAAGCTTACATGGCAGCCATGAAAGAGAAAAATAAAAAATAAAAAAGATAGTTGAAGTACAGAGGAAATAATAATAATATATAATAATAATAATAATAATAATAATAATAATAATAATAATAATAATAATAATAATGAAGTGATATGAAAAAATGGCAAATAAAATTTCAAAACATATAATGGAAAACTGAAACGCATAAATATAAAATATTTTTAATGGAAGCTTCTGTAATACTTTAATCATTTTAGTTATTGCAATAAGATAAAGGTACCTAACAAATTATCATTAACTGTTAGTAAGAAATTCATTCACGTTTGTAAGATGAATTAATGCGCATAAAGTTACAATATTTTAATACTTTCTTAATACTTGCCTTCTAATTAAGATATCGATATGATATGCATGGGCGTCGCCAGCTTCCAAGCAAGGGGGGGGGGGGCAGCTTAAATTTTTATAGAGCTTATATATATATATATATATATATATATATTATATATATGCCTATATATATAATATATATATATATATATATATATAGTAATATATAATATTATATATATAATATATTATGTTATATATATATATATATATTATTATATATATATATATATATAAATAATTTTAATATATAATTTAAATATTTTATTTAGTATATATATATATATATATATGAGTAATATATATATATATTATATACTAGTATTAAATGAAAGCGACATAAAACTACGAAACATTTTGTATATATAATTAATGATTAATATTTAAAAAAATTATTTTATTAAAACAATAGAATATCAAATACAATACGCAATGATGGAAAATTCACAATATAGAGCAGCTGCAAAATTGATGTTATTAAAAAAGTAATTTCCTTTGGTTCAACGCAAATTTATCAGCTACTGTTTGGAATAAAATAATCATAATTGTCAAACACAAATTTTTGGTGTACCCTCATCATAGCCAGTCCGTTACCTGTCGTCTTCCATAGTAATTCGTAGCCAAGTCTTGATTCTTTGCAGAGTACTGAAAGAGTGTTCTACTATACTGGTGGTGCATGGCGGCGTAGTAGTATCATCAAGCCTTTTTCGTCGACGGAAAGAAAGGTTCAGTCCCCTTTAAGACTTGGGAGACCAACCAAGCATGCTTTTAGTTTCTTTCAGCAACTCAGTTTTTCTTTCCTTCAAATTTTGTACAGAAGTTCCACGCTCTTCTTCTATGCCTTCCTTCTAAGTGGTAAAAACTATAAACTGAAGCTGTCTTTTCCTTTGACTCAATCGATTGTATGATGTGGCATGCATGAAAGAAGTGTTTTGAATCATGTTCAATGCATCAAACAGGTTTTTAGTAAAGAAACCGTAATTCCAAGAGAGGTTATAAGAATCCAGCACTTACGAAGTTACTTAGGATCTTCTCCGAACTTCGTGGGATTTGTTGCTGGATGGTTTGCTGCGGTTTTGCCGTTGCTGCTGCCTACCAAAAATCCGTGATATATTCAGATAGTCCCAGTTTGGCTCGGCGATTTTGATTAGCTTACTTTTAAACGACTGGGCTCAACGGAACGATTTTTGGGTGGGGTCTTTCAACCTCTTTTTCGGCGATGGCTCCAACTACCATTTAGTCCTTATCAAGAATTTGTTGAATGCGCTCGAGCGTGAGCTCGTTGAGGAGTCTTTTGACAAGCACCACATTATCGCGAGAGGTGACTTGGGAAATCTAGGAAGATGCATTTTGTACAAAATGTGCTTCTCTAAACATCGCTGAGTTACTGGTACGCGAATCGCCAAAATATCACTTCATGCCATGACTCGTAAAAGAAAGACCTTTACGAGGGGACTGCTCTGTCTGAAATGCATACGGTGGAAAAAGCATCTCTTATTATACTTTGAGTGGCAGGATACAATTGTGGGCTTCAAATATGAACAAGCTGATTTCTATATGCATGCTAATGCATTTTCGGTGACAAATGTTGATCCTGTTAAACACTTTAAGAGATGCACACTTGTTGTGTGTTCAGAACCATCTGAGTCTGATACTTTGTGCTTGGGTGGTATGTTTGGAGAGTGTAATTATTATCTATTCTCAGATCCCGACTCGCGAAGAAAACGTACATAATGTTGCACTCATTCCTGGATAGTTCCCCTCAAGTTGTCGCGTATTTGTGATGAGGTAATTAGAGAGTTTCTATATCAATCATTTACTACTATATCAGTAATTTGTTTGTGTGATAGAGGCAATTGAAAGTATGCTGTATATATAGCTTTTTTTTGAGAGTATATGATTCTTTATTAATAAACGCAATATATATAATGCTAGGACAACCTTCTGCCATAATATTTATTGCGACGCAGACATCGTAGAACAGCCGCATCGAACAACGCCATTTGCGAAGCATCTACATGCGCGCGTGATTCTTGTCGCTTGGACGGGAGTCGTTGGGAGCTGATCAGAGAATCGAGGTTCTAATAAGCTTATTATCGCAGAATTTGGGTTTTTGCCAGAGTCCCTTACACGCGAGGCGTTTCAGGGTTCTACTATATAGACTTCAGTAAGACATTTTTCGCCTCATTTGAAAAAATCGGGACGTCTTTTAGTTCGAAATACGCGGCACTCTCTAGATGATATAATTTGTTCACTTGTACAGTAAAAGTATCTTAGGACAGGTTTTCATTAACGATGGTAGTAAGTGAAAGAAAGAATCTATATAGCGCAAACTTACTCCTTCTCTTTACTTAGTTAGTCATACTTGGAGTTTTCATTCTCTCACATAATGACTTGACCAATTAGAGATTACATGAGATACACTCACATCCTCACTGAATCTGAAACTGATTAGTATGGTAGCATTTTATTGTCCAAATCAAAGTTTCAACAATATGAACCTTCAATGACTGACCATCCGGCATCTTATTCGTGAGAGCGACCACATATTTACACACACACTACCTCGTGAGGAGTAGGATTTGCGTTTATCACCCAACGGATATTGCAGAGGTAAAATATCGCGCGAGCAAGTAACGGCAAGAAATGTCACATTCAGATATATAGGTATCTCGCAGAGGATATCTAATGTAATTCCTATTTTTTCTTATACTATTGATTTTTTACTTAGAAAATCCTGGTTAATGTGGTATGTCTACCGGCACGTCCGTATCGTAGCACCTGTATGCTCTTGCACCCTGACAATCAAAAACAGCATGATATTTTAAATGGCCACTGCCGCCAGATTGCTACCCCAAACTACCACCCCGTCAGACCTTGGAAATTCATAGCTGTGCCATTTAGCAAGGTTTTATGTGAGAAAGGTGCTTTATTTTGAGGAAGAGTGATGCCTAGGACGTCCTGGGCTGACCAGAGCGTTAATACTTGTGTGATAAAATACAGAAACGTGTCTAAACTAGCTCCTCCTTTGTAGGGGCGGCGGCTGAGAGTAATAGTCACGGGGCCAAGTGTGGGAGATATGTCTCACACAACTAAGCTAAAACCATAGCGCACAAGGTATTGATTATTCTTTCCTCTAAGTGGGTTTATTGACTGATGCTATACCATAGAGAATAATTATAACTGGTCTAAGGAGCGGGATGCAAACAAACGTTTCTATCAGTACATGAGTGTTACTTATCAATACTCAGCTTCTGAAATCATTGAATGAGAGTGTTCCAATGCGTTATTTACAATGTTATCTATATTTTATATCGATAGACTGTTCATCTTTACTGAGATTTATAAGCGTCTAGCTGCCTCGATTATATCTGGACACCACATATATGCTAATTGTACATCAGTCGCACCGAATGCTCGCTTCCTAGGGTGTGGGTTCTGCACTTATTCATTTGCCGAAATATGGCGAAGTAGAGGGATATGGCCTTTTTTTGTGTGTATTGTATCTTAACGTTTGACTTACTTGGTTATCACAATAATGTTCGTTTTCACCCGGCTACCATTTCCAAATTTTTATCATCGGCAAGAGTTCATTTTTCTTTGTTCAAAGTGTACTAGTCACTAAACATTATATATATAATATTAGGGTGGTTAGTCGGTAAGTAGTACTAATTCTAATCGGCTATATATTATACTCATACCTATACATAAGAAATTTCTTAGTATAACCTCAGTAATATATTATATATTATATATATATATATATAATAGTGACCATTCGGGCTTGTGTTTTGTCAAAAATGTTTATGTATACTCACGTGTATTTACATTTTTATGTGACCTGTAGTAATTAAATTTATATATAATATTTTTACCCAGTCATATATTCACTGATTCACCGTATATATAATATAATATATAGAATGCTATTACCTTTGGTTTGCTAGCTTGGACCTGGTAAATCTGTCACATAAGGGTATCCAGAGGTGTGGCTTATATATATAATGTTAGCTAAGCACCTCTTTCAAAGCAATAGATGTATAACAGAATATATATATGAAAATGTAGTGATAAGCAACCTTAGCGTGAATGGATTTGACAATAACGCCTAAATTCATTGTGATGGATGTGTAATGGAAGATGAAAACCAGTAAGTTGTTTTTAAAATGAATTGCTGAGAGCCTACAACTAGTGGACAAGTAGAGCATCATGATAGTTATATCTATAGAAATTAAATACATTTTTAAAGAAGTAAAATCCACGAAACAGGACAAATTTTATTATAACATATTTAAAGTGAAAAACGATCACATATACCAATTGAATCTCCCATTGTACACATTGATCCTGATGAAATTGTAGAGTCACTATAAACAAACAGCTATGAGGCGTGTAATGAGAATATATAGTGAAAGATAAGAGTCTATCGAGTGCACTTAATTATTCAATGTTACTATTGGAACTTAAGGCTTAAAACACTTAATAAGAATTGGAGAATAAAAATCCGGACTTTGAACTCAGAAATCTGGAATTTTTTACCACTCACTATCTATATGTCTAAGGTTTAGAGAAAAACGAATAGAGACTCACCGAATACAACACAGTCTCTTAATTACAAGAAGTTAAAGATAGAGAGAGAATATAGTAAAGTAGAAGATGAGAAAACCTCGTATACACGAGAAAGAGAAAAGATGCCCAAAATGACGATTGCAACCTAGGCCTATATCATGCATACCATATACGCGATAAATAAGAATATAGAGTGTTGCAATTATTTTGGTAGGATATAAAGGAGGTCTAATTTTGGGAATAAGTACACAATATTAGATTAATATATAATATAGAAATTATGAGAAATATAGTATTATGTGTTCTGGTTTATTTGAGTATGGATAAAGCAAGAATATCCACAAGATGAGAATATATTTAGTAAGTAGAAAGAATGAAAGATACCATAAGCAAGAAAATAAATATTCAATGATATAAAATATTGGAACTACAATATAATAAATTATCAGCGTGATAAGTAACAGATAATACTGAATATAGTATATTATATATAGTTTATTAATTGATGGTTATAATATTAAATCATATTTATTTAATGAAAAGTATATGTATAAGAGATTTTCAAGGTGATGATTATGTAGGAGTTTCAGAATAATGTATTACAATTGATTCTTAGAATACAAGAGCTTGAGGCTCGGGAAACCGGTCGGAACCTTGAGAGCGACTGACTCATAATATATATCGTAAAACGTTACTTAATCGGCACCGCGGAACTGACGTCTGGGAGGATATAAAATAAATTCGTCAGGTAGAATACCTTAGAAGAAAACCACAACATACGTTTTTATGGGGGGCCAGCTCGCCGCCATGAACGACGACGCAGAATAAGATCATGAAGACTATGCTCATTGAGAAAAAGGTGGGAGGTGAGAGGCACCTAAGAAATAGAACGATAGCAAACTTATATCCCACGCTTACGTTAATAACTCATTCTTCGAGAAATAAAGTCCCGACTTAAAAAGGAAAAGACATAAATGCCACAGCACCCCACCGGCCAATTAACCCAAACATAGCGTGGTAATAGGGACTATATTGAGCTCAACAGATAAGGATAATGCCGTAACGATCCATAAGAGCCTTAATCATGGTGCAAATCGGAGCTTATATAAGATAGGGTACCATAAATTATCATAAAGCACAAAACACCGTTAAGTCGATTTGGACTTACACATCTAGGAATACTCATCGTTTAATACTTAATTTCTCGAGGGCACGAAAATCAACTCGGGAGTAAGTATCTTAAGGAAAACGCAATGGATCCTGAAAGAGAAACGAGAAGAATAATCTTAGCCAAAATTATCGAATTACCTTGCGCTAAATATATGCTGCTAAGACAATATGTTAGATTAAGTTGCGATTATTGTGTAAACATAATTTTTGCAGAATATAATCACACTGAATGAGTATATAAGTTTTTAGTGAGGTTAAATTATATAACTAGGTAATAACATTATTATATTTTATAGTGAGTATTTAGAGCTATATATTTAAAAATTATTTATTGATCACATAAATTTATTTAGTTATTAAAAATAATATATATTAAAGAATTATATTGTTACAATATTGAGAGACTGTGGCTAGTTGGAAAACATATGAGTTTGAGCTTATATTTATGGTGAGTCAGATGGAATAATATATATAGTACGAATATATATTTACGTTCGAGAGCGAGTAGATGAGTTTCATCTAATCAATTAAACATAGAATTAGATCCCCTCAACTCCTCGAGGGATTATCACTAATTAGGATAAGATAGAAAGGGTGTATTAAATACAGATTTTTGATGGTTGCTCACTCTCCTTTTTAGTGTGAGACTATTTTGGCCTCTATATCTAATTTATATTGTTTGTTTTACTACATATATATAGATAATTTGGCAATTTGGGTATATGGGAAAAATATAAAAGTATTAAGTATAGAGATTGAGACACTCAACACAGACACTCTTTGAAATATATTAATGGATCTTCGATGAATACTAAAATCCCAGATATTTATATTTTCTGAGACTGAAAAGGAATATTACTATTTTTTAAATTTTAGAGAGTGTGTGTCGCAGGTGGGTGCATTGAAATAACTATCAATAAGACTTATTGTGTACCTTAGCTGGATTTCGTTGAAGACCATAAATTCTTTCATATATTTTTTTTTGATCTATTTATCAATAAAATATTTCAATCACTTATATGATGTATTCAATATTGACCACTATTAATACACGAATCTTATTATAATAGAACTAATTAGATAATTATATGAGTAAAGACCCTAAAGTTTTATACAAAATAGAAAGATATTTTTGTCCCGTGGTGGTTCCGGTCGTGCGATGCCCTGTGACACTATCTTGATAGATGGACGTTTTGTAGATCGTGACAGCACTAACTGGACTTGGAAGCGTCTGTTCTCACTATCAGCCTTCCGTAATGAGCCGCCGAGAAATAACTATGTCTGCGATAAGGTGAGAGAGACAGATTTCTAATTACGGTCTGATGTACAAATTATAGAAGTTACCACCATAAGAACAAAAAAAGAATTAATTATCATGTTTGTTAATACCAAGGAAAAAGAGTATATTGGATTAGATCATGTGTTATATATGTGTGCTCAGATTTGATATAATATATAGATAGGTGAGAGAAAATTTTATACGCGTAACATACTAATTATCATGAAGGATCATAACTGACTTAAAGAGTCCACTGTTATCGTCCTACTCATATATGAGATAATTACGCTCTTTGTTGTGAAAGGAGGTAATTGTGGGCCATGGTAGAGCCACCTCCAAAAGGGTAAAAAGTTACAGCTTGGCAAAGGAAAATTAAGGTTGGTCATTTATGAATTGTTAAAATTGTAAAAATAGTAAGAAAATTCAGATTTATTGTAGATATAAATAATGGTATTCAGATTTGCTAGAAAAAATAAATAATTGTGAAAATATTAAGAAATTCAGATTTGCTTAAGTGTGAAAGTGTATATTGTATTAAAATAGGCTAAGTAATTGTTATGTGTGTGGTTTTTGGTAAATAATAAAATAAAAAAATAAAAATATAATATATGTAGGAAAATTTATATGTTGGCTGTCAAAAGTAGTATAATATATATATATATATATAATATATATATATATATATATATATTATATATATATATTATATATATATCATTATATAATATTATACTATATATATATATAATATATATATATAGTATAGTCATGTGAATGTATTTATGGTCTAAATAGGTTATGTCCTGAATGACTGAGTGAAATGTGAGCGTATTTTATTTTTTTACGTGTGCCTTCTCATGAAAACACTCATTTGGTTTTAATGAAAAAATAAAAATAGTTAAATTTATGTAAGATAGAGCTTAGAAAGAGTATGCTTTAAAAGAAAGTAAACGGACAAATAAATTAACATGTTAGAGATATGTTTAAATTAATTTTTATTATTTTTCTTGTAAACAGAGTTTTTCACGAAGAAAATACGATCTAAGAATGTTGGAAATAAAAATGCAGAAAAGTGGAAACACTACTATGACGTCACGAAAGCAATCCAATATGGCGGGCGTGGAACGGAAAGCAGTTCACTTGACTTTTGGAACTCATTCTGTTAGGACTAGCTCTGTGCTCTGCGTGATTTGATAATTTTGTTAGCTTGTTTATTTATATCATGGTTTGTTTATATTTTATATATTGAAAAAGAGTTAGGACCGGACATTCGGAAGTGTTTCCTCTGTATCTGTGATATTTGATATTTAGCTTTCAAGTTAGGAAAGTTTTAACGATTGTGATTGTAAATATTGTTAGATATCTTTTTGATTAGGCTTTTTTGATACTCTTATATATTGATACCGAAGTACTTGGATTGTAAATAGAAAGGTAATATTTTGCAAATTATATATTGGTAAACTATTTATTTAGATTTTAGCGATGGCCATTTTCTTATTTATGGAAATTTAATATTGGCTATTTTGGTCAATTATTCGGATTTTAGCAGTGGCCATTTTCTTATTTATGAACATTTGATAGAGGCCATTTTGTTGGCTATTTATTAGAATTTAGCCGTGGCCATTTTCTCGTTTATGAACATCAACATTGGCTATATTTTCGTTTGCTGAACTTAGCTTTGGCAATTATTTCATAACATTAGGCTACCACTGTGATCGATTTGATTAGTTGTTGGAATTTAACGTACATAAATTGTGAGACTATTATTCTGGAATAACGGCTATAATGATATATATTAAATTATAACTCTGTATGTTGTTCAAATTATTCAAGTTTTGTAATCATTTTGAATTTTGGTTACGAAAGGTTAGGATATAGAAAGTTAATAGTTTGAAGTTTTTGTTTGATATTTTGGAAAATAAATTTGTATAGCAAGGCTTAAATTAAATAAAGAAGCCTTTGGGATAATTATAATAAACAATAAAAGAATTTAAACTATAGTCAAGGAATTGTGGTATTTTAAGAAAATATTTTAATTGTTTTTGTTTCGTTGAAAATTAAAGAAAAGAAAAAGTTATTTATTTTACTGAGTTCGTCCTGGATTATTGATATATTATTTTACATTAATAATTGGTATTTTATAGACTTTAGTTTGAGAAAGTATATCGAGCATTTGTTGACATTTGGAAACTTGCCGGCCGACGCCATTTTAAAATCAAAAGACCGACGCCATCTTGAAAATAGTTGACCATTGACTGGGACAGTTAATGATAGAAATATTTTACGCTAACTTTAGAAGACAGTTATAATTAATTGAGACAGTGGATATTAAGTGACAGTTAAAGAAATAAATCAGACTTATATTGATTATATAAACATAGACCTAATTGAGACTTTGATTTAGATTGTCTTACGTTTTGAGACTTTATAACTTTATAACTTAAAATTTGAAAGTGGGTTAAAGTGACTTTACATTTTAAGGATCCACATTAGTTGGGACTTTGATATTTCAAATCGACTTTGTACTTGACTGATTGGACTTGATTTTGGACTTAGATATTTTGAATTAATTTTAGACTTCGATGGTTTTGGACTTCGATATTTTTGAACCAATTTACATTTTGAATAATTTAGATTTACTTAGACTTACATTTGAGTAATTTAGATCCATTGGACTCTGACTTTTTGAATTAAATTTAGGCTTGATTGGTTTGAATTAACTTAGGCTTTTGATACTTTAGAACCGACTTACAGTTGGATAGGTAGAATTACTTTGGACTTTCGACATTTTTTAAATTAAATTCACGTTTTGATAGATCGAGTTGGTTTTCAATTTACATAATTTAAATCGACTTTGAGATTGATTAATGCACATTGACTTGGACTTAGTTGGTGCAGGTTGACTTACATTGAGAACAATTTGATTTTGGAAGCCAAACATTTTCCTAACCTGGACTTTTATTGTGAAATTAAATTAAGACAGACACTTTTGATATTGCAGTTATTGTAACATTGAAATGACTTGGTTTTGATTAGTGTTGAATTAGATCATCCTGACTTGTTTTTTGAAAATAGAATTCAGGTTTATACTTGGATGTTTGAGTTTATTTTGATAATTTAATAATTTAAATTTGATGTAACTTTGAACAGGGCTATTGAGATTGAACTTTGAGATCTTGATTATAATTGTTCAACTTCGAGGTATGACATTACACCAACGGTTTATACTTTAGAATTTAGTATGATCAGTTCATTTTAGATGAAGATAAGAATTTGAAGTTTATTAAGCTTTTGCAAGTGACATTTCGAACACACATTATTGAATTAGTACTGAATTAACTTAGGGAGTGGGTACTTCAGGAATAGAAAGAATTTTATTAGGCCATTCAGAACTTTAATTTATGGAGTTTTGTTTTAAAGGTATACATTGACACGAGTGTTTTCAGTTGTAAGTTGGGATTTGTGTAGTTCTCGAGGTCCAACCTTGGGGTAAACGAGTCTGAAAATACTAACTACAGAAACTACTTACTGTAACTAGATACTAAAGGATAAAGATTTAATAGACACATCATTGTTTTATTTAATAATTTGATAGTAGGTTTAAGAAATTAGACACAACGCATTGATCAGTTTAGTTTATTTGACCACTATACGATCGTTAAGTTTAGATATCTTGGTGGTGTAGGTATTCATATATATCTCACTACAACAACGTAACCTCGTTGTAGGACGAAGTTACGCTCCTGTGGGTCCCCCAAAGGGGGACCCCAACCCCCATTAAAAAATCAACACGTTCGTAATCGGTTGAAATTTGGTGAGAGTGATTCAGAAATGGGAGTTTCTAGAAAAGTTAGTATTGGATCTTCTGAGGGGAGTTGGCCTCGGCACCAAAGTGCTGGAGGCAGCTGAGGTGCCGAGTTAATAAACATTCGTATACAATAATGTTGGTGTCTTTAATATATGTTTATAAGGTCGTAGATCTCGAATATGAGTGTTATAAGTCCGTATAGGGGTATCTAGGATCCCACAGAGGGGGGATTTTCCACCCCAAACATTAAATATTGAAGTAGAAAGCTGAGAAACTCGGTATGCACCTATCATATAAGGTATCATTTCTGAAACCAGTGTTAAATTTATGGTGAGGACCCAAGGGGGGATGCTAGCCCCTTAAAAACTTGGAATATTGACGCAGAAAGCTGAAACTCGTATACACTTATCATATAAGGTATCATTACTGTTGCCAGTGTGTTAAATTAGAGGGGTTGGGGGGGGGGGGAAGGAACCCCAGGGGGGATGCTAGCTCCTTCTAAAAACTTGAATATTTAACAGTAGAGCGAGAACACTCGGTATACACCCATCAATATATCATTTGCTGAAACCAGTGTTTAAATTATGGGAGCACCTCCAGGGGGGATGCTGGCCCTTGAAAACTTGAATATTCGACGTAGAAGCTTAAACTCGGAATACACCTATCATGATAAGGTATCATTACTGAAACCAGTGCTTAAAATTATGGTGAGCACTCCAGGGGGGATGCTGGCCCCCCTCAAAAACCTGAATATTGACGTAGAAGGCTGAAACGTCGGTATAAACACCTTACTCATATAAGGGTATCATTGCTGAAACCTTGTTAAATTGTAGTCTGAGCACCCATGCGGGGGGTTCTCGGGGACCCCAAACCTGAAATAATTGACATAAAACGTGAAGCCTGGTTATACCCATCATATACAGGGTACTCACATCAATATATGGGTTAAATAAGCCGTACCTGGCCTATAGGGGGTCACCAGGACACCAAACCTTGAAATATTGACATAGAACGCATCGAAACTTCGGTATATACCAATCATAATAAGGGTACTCACCTCATACTATGGGTTAAATAGCCGCCACACCCCAAAAACGGGGTCTCCGGAGAACCCTCAAAACCTGAAATACTGGCATAGGAACGGACGAAACTTGGTAATACATCTTTCTTCACGATGTATCTTTCGATAACAGAGAAGAAGAAAAAAATTTAAAAATAAAATAAATAAATAAAAAAAAATAAATAAAAATTTGAAAATTTAAAAAATTTTAAAAAAAATTTAAAAAAATTTTTAAAAAAATTTAAAAAATTAAAAAAAATATAAAAAAAATTAAAAAAATTTTAAAAAAAATTTTAAAAATTAAAAAAAATTAAACATATTTTTATTCTTTTTAAGTTTATAACTTAAAATTTACGTTTTTTATATAGTTGCAAATAGCCTCTAGAGTCTCCTGAGCCTCTTGAGCCTCATCGACCTCTTGAGGCCTCCAGATCCCCAATCCTCCCTTGCCTCACGACCCTCTGTCGCCAATCTATGATGCTATTGATATATCATGTCATATTATTTGTATGAATCATAAACACAACACTTTCATTTATTTTGTTTTATAAGCTTTTAGAAACAATTTGTTTTACTTAAAATTTTTAACGCTTTTTCAATATTTAATAGGCTAAGAAATTTTGTGTTTTTAGATACCCTAAACTTGTAAATCAGTAAATCAAACCAACCCTGATCTTACCCCAATCCTGGATATTATTACATTACATAGTAATATTTACAAAAATTTTAACATATCTCCTTATCTGATTTATTATAACTGTATCAATGAATATATGCTAAATGTAACAAAGTTTCACATCAATAATAGCAAAACATAGCAGTCAATCTGACTAGAATACTAATGTACACCTTCTCAACCTACAACAGCTTAAATACGAATACAACAGTTTAACGAATTAAAAACAGTTCAACTTACAACAGTTAACATTAACAAAGTTCCACACCTTAACAACCAGTAAGTAACTAACAATTGAGCGAGAACGTAACCTACTCCCACTTTGTCTAGCATATCACGGATATTTTTACATTAACATAGTAATATTTAACAAAACTTCATCATCATAAACTTGTCTAAATATCATACTGATAATGAATAGATGCTAAATGTAACATAAGTTTTCACAATCAATAAAGGCAAACATAAGCATCAACAGAAGCTACGCGTATAATGTAACAAACGACAGCACCTTAAACATACACTTTAATACACGAATAAGCAGTTTAACATTAAACAAAGTTCCATTCTTAACAACAGGAAAGTAAATAACGTTGCATACAGAACGTCTACCTATCTCAACACTTTTTTCCCCAACATATCGCTATTATTTTACATTAACAGTAACATTTAAAAAGACTGCTGATGAAATTCTTAGATCATACTGTCCAACTGAAAACACGCTAACTGCAGCATAAGATTTCACATCATAAAGCTAACAGTATACATTCCCTGACCTAAGAATTATAGATATACAATGACAAAGACCGTAACATACCTTAGTATGCCTGAATAATTCGCTAAACGATTTAACAAAGTTCCCATACTTAACAAAGTAAGAGTAATACCGTTGCCTATACAAAAACGTAACTATCACACGTTTTCAAACAGTATCTCTAACATGTCATACTATCTTTCGCATTAATATCATGGTAATTAGTTTTATCAATCACTGTACCTGTAGTTATCATACTGATCAACGAATAGATGCCAACGTACAAAGTTTTTTGGCTTAACAAAGCTAACAGTCATCCAGTAGTCTGAAACCAAGAATAATAACATACAACGAAAAACCTAGCACAGCTTAAGTAAGAATAAACTGCTAATATGTAAACAAAGTTATCCATATTGAAACTAGCAGTAAATTAACTAACAACGCATACAGAACATGAACAAGTACGAAGCTGAAGAAGGTAAATAAGTTCATTTAACAATCAGTTATAGCGATGATGCTTTCGTTTATTTTATTTTTTATAAATTTTCATTTCTTTAAAACCTTTGGTTTTAAATAATTTTATTTTTTTGTAATTTTTTTGTTAAAACTTTTTTTATCTTCTAAAATAGGAAAGGTGTTTTTTTTTAAATTTCAGTTTCTTTAAAACTTTTTGTTTTTAAAAACGTTTTGTTTATTTTTAATTATTATTTCCTTTAAAACTTTGTGTTTTTAAAAAAACTTTTATATTTTAAAATTTTTATTTTTTAAAAACTTTTTATTGTTTTTACTAAAAATTTTACACTTTTCAAGTTTTTTTTTTTTATTAACGCAAAAAAATTCGTGTGTTGTTTACAATACCCTAGAAACAGTAAATAACTGAATCCAGTAAATCAAACCACCCCTACCACCCCCCTACCCGTCCCAACCTGATCTATGGGTAAATTGATCTATTGATCTATTGATCTGTTTACTCCAGTCATATTTCGAGTAATATTTTGGATAAACATAGCATACAAAATATGTTTCTTTTTATACTAAACCATCGAATAACTGTGAACATAACAAAGTTTTCACATTAATGAAAGCTAACATAACATACCTGAGTAAAGAATATATATGTATAACATACAACCCATAAATAACCTAGTTATCCTTATAAACACGAATAAACGACACTAACATTAACAAAGTTCAAATACTTAACACAGTAAAAGTTAACTAACAAAACAAGATAGAATGTTATGCCTTTCACATCGTTTGTTTCTTTTTGTTTTAAAAACTTTGTATTTATTTTTTTACTTTTTTTGTTAAACAAACTTTTTGTTTTTAAAAAACTTTTAGCTCTTTTTAATTTATTTCTTTAAAAACTTTTAGTTTTTTTTTTTTTTACAAAAAACTTTTAATTTTTAATTTATTTCTTTTAAAACTTTTTTGTTTTACTTAAATTTTATTCTTTTTATGTTTATAATGTAAAAAATTTTACAATTTTAAAAAATAAACTAAAACAGTAAAACAGTAAATAACAAAGTTTTCACAATAATAAAGCTAACATAACATAACCTGAATGCGAGAATATAGATGTATACATCAAACCTAACGAAAAATACCATATTGGAACAGGAAAGGTAACTGACATTGCTTACAGACCGTACCATATTAAAACATTTTTTTTTAAAACATATCTCTAACATATCACCTGTTATTCTGTTAACACCATTTAACATAAGTAACATTTAACAAAAATTTAATATAACATTGTGAGCCAACGAATATATGCTGACGTACAAAGTTTTCACAATCAAATAAATAACATATCATATACTGAACTAGGAATATAATGCAACAATGACAAAACTAACATACCTTATGCAATCGACTAAATGGCTAACATTAAACAAAGTTCCATACTTACAACAGTAAGGTAACTAACAATGCATACGAACGAACATGTACGAAGCTGATGTGTTCCTGTTTCCTGGAGTTATCAAATACAAAGTCGAGAAAGTTGTTTCAAACTCTCCGCCCAACCTTTTCGAACACATTATGCAATACCTAGATTCTTGTTTGTTCGTTTTCGAACATTACGCTATACATTTGATTCTTGTTTGTGATCATTTTCGAAACATTAAGCAAAACATTTGATTCTTGTTTGACACAGGGTTAACATAACAAAATTTATTCAAAAAACATTTTTTATGTTTTTGCTAATCATTATTATTATTATGTTTTTTAATTTTATTTATGAAAAAAAATCTAAAAACTTTATTTTTTAATGTTTATTTCTTTAAAACATTTTGGTTTTTGTTTTTTATAAAAAAAACAATTTTAATTTTATCTTCGTTAAAAACCTAATTTCCTCCTCGATAAATTTTTTATTTCTTTTTTATTATTAATAAACGTTAAAATGTGTGTGCTTACGTCTTCAAAAGCAGTAAATCAGTAAATCAACACATCCAACCCTAATCTCCTCATCGTCTCCTACCCATCGCCTGATCTTCGATCCTATCAAACTATTTGTTCAAGTCAACATTCATGTATCATTTTGGATAAACATAAACATAAACAAGTTCTTTATACACTGATTAACGAAATATATGCTACATAACAAAGTTTTTCACATTAATAAGAACTAAGGATCTGACCTCTACATGAAATTTTTAAGAAGCTTCCTTCAATAATATAAAATACTCAAACTCAATAGCCGGTTTAAAATTAACAAAAAGTTCCACCTTAACACTTAAGTAAAGTAATAACATAGCGCTCAAAAACGTAACCTATTCACATTTTGTCAAAGCATATCTCTAACATAGCAATAAGTTATTTTAGATTAACATGGTAATATTTTAAACAAAAATATATCATAACCTTGTCAACTTGTCATATATACCGATCAACAGAACTATAGGACGCTAACCGTGCCCAGTACCTCTGCCCGGCAACTGTAACCGTCCAATGAATCATCTGACTAAGAAACCTGACCTTTAAGAAGAAAAACTACTTTGTTCGTTCATTGTGTGGTTTTTGGTTAACAAAGTTTCACGCTTAACAACAGTAAAGTAACCTAACATAATCATGAACAAAAACGTACCTATTCACACTTTCTCAAAGCATATCTGTAACAGATAACAAATGTTAATTGTTACATTAAACATGGTGTATTTAACATATTCTTATCAATAACATTGCTAAATTATCCAATACTCATCCAATGAATTACGCTAATCATAATAAAGTTTTCACATCAATAAGAGTAACATCGATACCCGATGACTAAGAAAATAATGTAACAGAACGACAAACCTATAACACAATTATACCTATGAATAAACTGTCAACAATTAACAAAGTTTCACAACACTTTTAAACACCAGCCTCGAGTGAAGTTATCATACAACAAGCGTAGAGAGTGCGGGGAAGATGTCGATCGTATCAGCAACAGCGAAAAGTAATCCTAGCTTGAAGAAATAGTGTATAAACAACGCCTAAGGTACTGAAATTTTTCCCTTCGACCAATCTGAAGAAAGTTTACAAGAATACGACGCACGAACGAACCATGTCATTCAAAATAGTATATATTCTCGTTAGACACCAACAACAACAACAACAACGTAGTAACAAAAATAATGTGTCTTTATATACTAACCAACGAATATATGCTAATGTAACATGTGGTTTGTGCACATTAAATAAAGCTAACATAGCATTTACCAGAACTAAGAATATAATGTACATGACAAAAACCTAACACACCTTACGGGCGAAGAATAAAACAACTAACATTAACAAAAGTTCCATACTTAACAGCAGTAAAGTACCTGCACAGCGTACGAAACGTAACCTATTCACACTTTCCCAAGCATATTCCTAACATATCAATGTTAATTTTATATTAACAACTGATTTACGTACATATCGAGTCGAGTATCATTTCGGATAAACATAGCACAAAAAATGAGTTTCTTTATATACTAACCAGCGAATAATATCTAACATAACAATGTTTTCACATTAATGAAGCTAACATAGCATCATATGAATTAAGAAAATAAATGTACACCGACAACTTAGCACAACTTACCGTACTAATATACCCAGTCAAACATTAAACAAAGTTCCACCCTTAACACCAGTGAAAGTAACAGCATTGCATACAAAATGTACATAATTCATACTTTTCCCAAGCATATCTCTAACATATAACGTTTAATTTTAACAAAAAAACAGCAGTAATATTTTACAAAATTATCATAACCTTTGTATATATTATCATACAGACCTATCGAATAACTGTAAACATACAAAGTTTTTAACCAAACATAACATAAAAATAAGTTCCTTCTGAATAAAAAATCATATGTAAATTCGTTAAAAGTTTACCTGATTTTAAATCAGTAAATCAAATATTCAACCGCCCCTCCCTACCCCTCCCACCATGACCTTTCGATCAAATATTTGATCTCATTGAAGTTCATGTCATATTTCGAGTGATCATTTTCGGCTAAAACATACACACAAATAAGTTTTTTATGTACTAACTATGAATATAGTATGCCTAATGTAGCAAGTTTATACATTAAATAAAGCTAACCATAACATGACCTGAACTAAGGAATATAATGTACCAGACGACAAACAAACAACACCATACTACGAATAACCTACTATAACATTACAAACTTCAGCACTTAACAAACAGTAAAGTAAACTAACACATTCGTAAAAACGGTACCTATTCCCGTCTTTTTCAACATTATCTCTAACATATCAATGTTAATTTTAACATTAACATCGTAATATTTAACAAAATTGAGCATCAACCCTGTCTAATCCTCATACAGACAACGAATATAATGCTAACTTATCAAATTTTTTACATCAACTTCGTAATATTTAACAAAATTTATCATTCCTCGTCTAAATATCATATCACCAACGTTTTAACAAAACATAACAAAAGTTTTAACCAAACATGAACATAAAAATAACAAAATTTTTATCCTATAAACATAACAAAACTAAGTTCTTTGAATAAAATATTGCAGTAAAGTGTAATAGTTTTACTGGATTTTAAAGCAGTAAATCAAGTAAATCAAACCATTCCTATTCCAGAGTCCACTAATCCCCCATCCACATGTGACTATTGATTATCGATCCAAGTCATATTTCGAGTATCAATTTTGGATAAACATAACATAAACAATAAGTTCTTCATCATCTGACCTACGAATATAATGTACTACGAACCAAAGTTTTAGCATCAATAAAGCTAACATATCATAACCTTGAACTAAGAATATAATATGTACAATGCCAAACCTAACATACCTAGCGTATGAAATAATCCCGCTAACATCCTGAAAATTCCCTACTTATCAACAGGTAAAGTAGCTGAACAGGGTCATCAACTACGTCGATATTTCCGCTTTTCCCCGCATATCACCTTAACAAGCGTAAAGACCGTATTATCTATATCAAAATCCCTCCAACAAAGTGACCAAATCTATCAAAGATATAGCATCTTGAACATGAACTTGACACTATCTTGGTCAAAGTGTCATTCGGTGTCGAGTATAACATCATTTGAACTATGGAATAAAACGTAGACATTAGCAAATTTCCTATGGCAAAACACTAACATGTAACTCAACAAAAAAACTTACTAGGCTCACGTTCTAACACATCATCGTCGGTTAACACAGTAATATCTTACAAAACTAATCATTTCTCTAAACAAATCAGTGTTAATCTCAATCCTGTCATAGTAATATTTAACACAGCGTACCTAACTTAACGAATAAACAGTCCCTCATTAACCAAGAGTATATCTAAAGCAATACATCATTCCCGGAGAAACCCAAGGGTGATCGCGCCACTTGAAGGTGTGAAACCTGAGAAGGGGGGATCAACCCCGAAGGGGTGTTAAGCGGGTTTTACACCCCTTCGGGGTGATCCCCTCTCAGGATTCACACCTTTTCAAGGGGCGAATCCCCCTTGGGTTTTCTCTCGGGAGGTGATGTATTGCTTTAGATACTCTTGGTAATGAAGACTGTTTATTCGTAACTTAGGTACGTTTTTGTTAAATAATTACTATGACAATGTGAAAATTAAACACTGATTTGTTAAAGAAATGATTAGTTTTGTAAGATATTACTGTGTTAACCGACGATGATGTGTTAGAAACTGAGCCTAGGTTAAGTTTTTTTGTTGAGTAATGTTAGGTTTGCCGGAGAATTTTGCTAATGTCTACTATTCATATTTCAAATGATGTTATACTCAAACCGAATGACACTTTGATGAAGATAGTGTCAATTCATCGTTCAAGATGCTGATATCTTTTGATAGATTGGTCACTTTGTTGAGGGATTTTGTTAGATAATACGTCTTTCCTGTTGGTGATTTGCGGGGAAAAGGTGGCAACAGTATCGCGTATTGTATGACCGTTTAGAATACTTTGACCTTTGATAAAGTAGGGAAAATTTTCAGGGATGTAGCGGATTAATTCATATGCAGGTATGTTTTATGGTTGCATTTGTAGCATTATATTCTTAGTATCAGGTATGATATGTTAGCTTTCATTGATGCCAAAACTTTGTTCGTAAGCATATATTCCGTAGGTCAGTAATAAATAAAGAACTTATTTTTATGTTTGTTTATCCAAAATGATACTCAACAATATGATTGGATCGATAAATCAAATGATCACATGTGGATGCGGTGGGTAGTGGACTGCATGGACTGGATGGTTTGATTTGTACTGCTTTAAATCAGAAACTAATTTACACTTTAACTGTCGATATTTTATTCAAAAGAACTTATTTTTATGTTATGGTCAGGCTAAAATTTTGTTATTTATTGTTATGTTTGGTTAAAACTTTGTTTAGGTTTGCAATTTATCCGTTGGTGATTAATGATATTTAGACAAGGATATGATAAATTTTTGTTAAATATTACGAGGTTGATGTAAAAAAAATTGATACGTTAGCATTATATTCGTTGTCTGTATGATGGATTGACAGGGTTATGCTAAAAATTTTTGTTAATTATTACGATGTTAATGTAAACCCATTAACATTTGATATGTGTAGAGATATGCCTTGAAAAAGACCGGGAATAGGTTACGCTTTTGTATGAAGTGTTAGGTAACTTTACTGTTGTTAAGTGCTGAGTTTGTTAATGTTAGTAGTTTATTCGTATGTATTGGTGTTGTTTGGTTGCATTGTGTACATTTATATCTTAGTTCAGGTCAATGTTATGTTAGCTTTTATTAATGTAAAACTTTTGCTACCTTAGCATACTAATTTCGATAGTTAGTATCAGGTGCTGCGGAGACCGGAGCGCGGAGCCGCATAGGTTTTGTGGTGGAGGCCGGAGCCGGAGGCGAAACTTTTTGGGGGGCCTGGAGACCGAGTCGGAGGCGAAATTTTAGGGGAACCTGGAGCCGGAGTCGAGCTGCAAAAATAAAAGAGGCTTGCTCCGGCTCCGGTCCAAATGCAAAATTAGGTTAATTAATTAAATTTTATCTGATTCATATTCTTTATATATATTAATATATATATATATATATATATTATATATATATATATATATATATATTAATACTATATAATATATATATATCTATATATATATATATATAATATATATATATATATATATAATTATATTATATATATATAATTGTCTTTTTTTTCAGATATTATTGCTTATATAGTATTATTATTCAATAATAAAAAACGTTCGCTACTCCTATAGATAACTTTAAAATTAATTAAAGTTTTATTCCTTAGAAAAATCTGTCAACTAAACCAAAGAATCGAAATACACCTCACGACTGCAATATATTACACACTCTGAAGATAAAAATACTTTCAATTTCTCACTATGAAGTAGTTAACACAGTGATGGGAAAACAGTCAGTTCGATCATGAGCACAAAGAGTCTACCTAACTACCAGTTACTCTTGGGGTCACAATAAATCTATTGGATCCTTTAAATTAATGCGACATTTAATACGCTACGCTAACCCCCCCCCCCCCTCATCCTTAAGGGGGGGGGGAAAAGCTAAAGGTAATCAGGATAACCTTTAATTTCAAAAAAACTTCAACTTAAAGTGGAAAACTTTTTCAGTAGTTTGCCATAAACTTGTTCTTGGGTCTATGGTTAAGTGAAAAATTCCAAAATACAATTGGATTATAATGGTTTGTTGAAGATAATGACCCTTAGTTTTCTTTGCATGAAACAGGATTTAAAGCACTGTGTGGAGACATGGCTTAGAAATTGGAAGTCCCTTTAGACTGTGGAAAATATTTGTAAAATAGTTCTAGAAGAAAAAAAATCAAACAAAAATAATACTTAAAAATTGCATAAGGGACGCTTTGGTGCATATTTAAAAATGGATACTACAACATGTGCAAAGCTAACATTATTTTGGTCCAATAATATTTTATATGTTGACGAGATAAAAGCAATATTCTACTAAAACGTTAGCATAAACAGAACCAAATCTCGAACATTTCAGCGAATATATCCCAGAACTTGTTATTGACGTTTCTTTAAAAGAATTCGAAATAACCAGAGACAAGTAATTAGCTTAGTCTACGGATAACGCCATCAAAAGCATGACAGTACGATTGAAAGAATACACTAAGGCAATGAGGGTGAGGAACTAGGAAGCTGGTAAATGTGATACTGATTTTTATTGAATGTCAAAAACGAATGAGAAAGTAATAGTTGTTTTCAAAATGATCTTGATAAAACTATGAAAAGACTTTTCCGATAACGTTAACATTGCACACATGAGATGTGGAGTTCATACTTTACAGTTAGCAGTGCGCATGAATGGGTCTTCCACAATCCAATAGAGCAAGATCTTAATAAGCAGGGCGATGACAAATAAGCAAAGAGCAAGCATGTACTCGCAAAATTATGGAAGTTCTAAAGAATCAAGGTGCAAAAGTGGCAATCTTAGGGTCAAGAGACAAGATAGGGAAGTATATGTCTTATGCTCTAAAGGCTTCTGCCAACTAAAAGATTTATAGGTAGTAGTAATGAAGGTTGCCAGTACTTCTGACTTTCTTCTCTCTTGAACAGTCAGTGGGAACAAATCGAAAACCTTCGACAGAGAACATTTTAAAACACCCCTACTTTACAACAAAAAATATCCAATCAGAAAGACTTGACTGCAAGGAAATTTTTATAGAGAACGGATTTTATAGCAAATCACAAATAAATTCCCATGAAAAGAAGGGAAAGAATATTAACGAAAAATGAAATATTTTTGTCTGCAATCTTTGGTTTAGAATTTTCCTCAGAACTTGAAGATCTGATATTTAAAGCTAGGAGTGCTTTTTGTGAACTGGCGGACTTAAATATGAATAACACTGATCGTGTACAAGAAATTCCTGGGTTTCGGAGTCAGATAGTCGTCAGTTTCAGTTTGAATCCCTCCCTTGTAGAATTTTGTCTCAGAATGGAAGAGAAGAAGTCAAATTTGACAGATAATGGGAAAATTGGAGCATGCAGAAAAGCTAATTCTAAAACTGAAAAGACCAATCTCTTTGGTTGAAAGACATTCAACCTAAAATATCTTCTAGAAAATTAAAGGTAGAATTCCATAAGCTCATCTAGATGGAATAAATGAAAATCGACGGGAAATCAAAGTTAACAGTTAAAGAGGCAATCAATTACTATCCTAGAAATTTTGCAAGATGCCGCTTGCACAATTACATCTTTGCCTCCTAGTCAAGTGAAATGTTTTGAGAGCTTATTTTCTGCTTAAAAAATAATAAAATCGGAACTAAGGACATCTCGTTAAAGGAGGATTTATTGATGAAGTTTTATTTTTAAGAACATTTGTTTTGGAATAAAATTTATAATTAGATTATGGTCAAGGCTGTTCAAAGAAGAAAGAGATATTTAATTTAGGAAGAAAGTGAATTATATATAATTAATATATATATATAATATATATATATATATTATATATATTATATATATATATATAGTATATATATATATATATATAGTATATATATATATAATATAGTATATAATATATATATATATATAATATATTATATATATAATATATATATAATATATATTGTGATGCAGCAGATGTCAATTTTTCGCATCCGCGGATGTGGATGCGGATATATTGATTTATATATTAATATATATATTATATTATATATATATATATATATATATATATATATATATATATAATATATATATTATATATATATATACTATATTATATATATATATATATATATATATTAAGTTTAGCCACAATTCCTTATTTAAATAATGTGTTACAGGTACGGGACTGGGGACCGCAACTCAAATGCACCCACCAACCCTCTTTCCCCAACTTTCGACCTTAATGAAAGAGATTTTACAATGGATTATATAACTTTTTGCACTAGTATTGAGATTCAAATATAGAGGTTTGGGCCCTTGAGAAACTATCAATTTTTCTGCTGAGCCTAGATTGCTAAAATATTACTTCTCGAACGTTGGAACATAAATTGGAGGAAAGGGCCAAGTATCCTTGCATTTACTCTAAGCGGGATGAACATTTTGCCTACTTTCCACCACTGATTGGATCATCATTTGAATTTAATCATTTTTTCTTGGTGATAGTTTTCAATCATTTGCACTACAATTTTTTTTGGTAATGCGTGTTTCTGCATCACTACTGCACTGTAGAAATTTTTCCAGTGAATTCTGTTTATTGATTTACTTGTAGACACGGTGTTGGCTTCTGGTAGATTTCGTTTTTTTTTTCCTTTTAATGGGTGGCGAATTAATGACTGTTCGGATGAAGTTTTTTCAAACTGGAAAAACTGTTTTACCTTTTAAAATTGTTCTAATATTGTTATAAACAAAAAACCTTGCCTTTATAACGGGGATCTAGGTAAGTTTCAATAGTATGAAGGTCATTTAATTTCCAACAGAAACCAAGCCGTTTTCTAGCTCTAGTATTAATTACATCTTTCCATTCTTTTTAAACCGTCATCATTTTTTTTCAATTTGGAAAATGGTTTCAAAATGCGTTCCTTAGCATTGGATTAATGGTATTACAGTCGGAGACAGAAAGCTTAGCGGCGCTGATTTTTTTGGTAATTTTCTCAAATGGTTTCAATAGCTTAATGCAGTGGGATATGATGTCCTTTTTCCACATAAGCAAGATGTTAACCTTTAGAATAGAACTGTGCCGTACGAAACAAGAGGTTCTTTGGCAAATTAACTTCTTTTCCATCATATAAAGTGTACTATTCCAGCGAGTTTGGAATGTCTTTGATAACATAAGATATGGAATATCAAGCCGTTTTTGAATTGCCTTCAATTTCGTTTTTCATTTTCATTTTCATTTCTTTTTCAGATTCATCTTAAGCTATTTTTTATTTATAAAAATTCTATATCAAATCTCGCAAATAAACGATCCGAGAGCAACATCACAGGCACCGCCGCGGATGCGCGAATGCTACCCATCATCACAATATAATAGTTTACTATATATATAATCATATATTAATATATAATAAATATATAATATATATATATATATAATATATATAATATATATATATATGATAATAGCACCGACCCTCCTGAATAGGGCTCCTGCCCTGAGTGGTGGTGCACTGTAATATAATATACTATATATATAATATATATATATATATATATATATAATATAATATATTAATATTATATATATAATATATATAATATATATATATATATATATATATATATTATATATTATACTATATATATTATTATATAATTATATATATATATATATATACGGTCCGGTATATATATTTTCATATATAAAATCTGTTTTGAATAAAATTATGTTATGTTTGTTCAGGCCCATAGTTCAACGAGGAATTATTTTAAAACTTTTAAGGATGAATCTATTATGTGAACTTTTTTATGCTTATTTAAAAAAACAAAATAAAAAAATTATATTCATCAACTGTTTAGCAGGCAGTGCAGCTCATAGTTCAAAGGGGAATTATATTAAAATTTAGAAGAAAGTGAATGATTCCTTTCTGTATTTTTCTTAAATTCTTATTTTCTATAATAATATTTTCTAAGTTTAAAATTCTAAGTTAATAAAGATGTCATTAACAAACATTTAAATTTCCATCATATTTTCCTCAAAAACTTTTGTAGTCAGATTAATGACTTTCATGACTGTTACATGGAGAAGGATATTTTTAACTAGGGGGCCGGAGCCGATAGCCGAAACAATTTTAAAATGCCGGAAGTCGGAGCCTGGGAATTTAACAGGGCTGGAGCCGGAGCCGGAAATATATTTTACCACTTCCGCAGCTCGGCTTTTCTCTAAGTAACTTATTTTCAGTGTTATGTTTTAGCCGAAATGACACTCGAAATATGACATGAATCAATAGATCAATAGATCGAAGGGTCATGGTGGGAGGGGTAGGGTAGGGTGAATGATTTGATTTACTGATTTAACTGCTTTAAAATCAGTAAACTTTTACAAATTTACTATGATATTTATTCAAAGAACTTCTTTTTTATGTATATGTTTTGGTTAAAACTTTGTGATGTTCAAGAAATTCGTATATTTATATGATAATTAATATTTATTGTATTTAATTTTGTAAAATATCATTGGAAGGATTCGAATCCTGATTCGTTAATATGGTCAAGAGATATGACTTGGAAAAAGTATGAATAGGTTACATTTTGAATGCAATGCTAGTTACATTACTGGTGTTAAGTGTGGAAGACTTTGTTAATTTTGACTGTTTATTAGTGGGTAAGTAGTGCTAAGTTTGTCAATTGTAAATTATTTTTCTTAATTCATATGATGCTATCGTTAGCTTATTAATGGTGAAACATGTTAATGGTTAGCATAATAATTCGCCTGTTAGTATATAAAGAAACTCATTTTTGGTGCTATGTTAATCCGAATGAATACTCGAACTGGCAACGTAAATCAAAATGTGTTCTTAATTGTAAAATTAACATTATGGTTTAGAGATATGCTTGAGAAGTGTGAATAGGTTTTAACGTTTTGTACGCTGCTGCTAGGTAACTGTTACTGCTGTAAGTTATAGGAACTTTGGTTAATCGTTAGTTGTTTATTAATGGCGTAAGGTGTGTTAGGTTTTGTCATTGTACATTATATTCTTAGTTCTGGTAAATGACATGTTAGCGTTTATTGGAAATAGTGAAAAACAATGTTAAGTTGCCATAATAATTCGTTGGTTAGTAATATTACAGAACTTTATTTTTGTACTACCGTGTATTGTTGTTGTTGTTGTTTGTCTAATGGAGAATATATATACTATGTTTGAACTGAATATGGTTCTTCGCTGCTCGTATTCTTGGTGTTACTTTCTTCTGATCTGGTTGAAAGAAAAGAACCTCATTACCTTAAGGCTGTTTATCACACTCTATTTTCCTTTCAAGTAGGAGATATTTTATCGCCGTGCTGATACAATGACATCTCCCCGCATCTCTACGCTTTGTTGTTGATATCTTCACGAGGCTGGTGTTAAGGTGTGGAACTTTTTTATGTTGACAGTTTATTCATAGTTAAGTTGTGTTGTTTGTCGTTGTTCATTATTTTCTTAGTTCGGGTTATGCTATGTTAGCTTTATTGATGTGAAAACTTTATTTATGTTAGCGTATATTCATTGATTAGTAATATAATAATTAGCCAATGTTATGATAAAATTGTTATTACCGATGTTAATGTAAAAAATTAACATTGTTATGTTAGAGAATATGCTTGAGAAAGTGTGGATAGGTTACGTTTTTTTGGTATGTTATGGTTAGTTACTTTACTGTGTTAAAGTGTGAAACTTTTGGTTAACGTAACAGTTTATCATGTTAAGGTGTGTTAGGTTTGTCGGTGTGGAATTATATATTTTAGTTCCGATGAACATATGCTGAACTTTTTATCAATGGTGCATAAACTATGTTACATTAGCCTAATATTCGTTGATCGGTATGATATTAGACAAGGTTATGATATAATTTTGGTTAAATATTACCATGTTAATCTAAAATTACCATTGCTATGTTAAAGATATGCTTGACAAAAGTGTGTATAGGGTTACGTTTTTGAGCGCTATGTTAGTTACTTACTGTTGTTCTATAGTGTGGAACTTTGTTAATTTTAACCGCCTTATTCATGTTGAAGATGTGTTAGGTTTGTTGTTGTACCTTATATTCTTAGACCAGATGATACTAAGTAAAGTTTATTAATGTGAAAACTTTGTTATGTTAGCATATATTCGTTGGATTCAGTGTATAAAGAACTTGTTTTATGTTATGTTTTATCCCAAAATGATCTGAAAGTGACTTGAATAATAGTTAATAGATGTAGATTGGGAGGGTAGGAGATGAATAGGAGAGTAGGGTGGATGGGTTGATTAACTGATTTTATACTGCTTTTGGGTATGTAAATATACCACAAATTTTTTACGTATAAAAGTAAAAAGATAAAATTTTAAGTAAAAAACAAGAAAGTTTTAACGAAATAAAATTAAAAATTAAGTTTTTTCTTTTAATAAAAAACAAAAACAAATTTTAAAAGAAATAAATTAAAAATAAGTTTTGAGTGTTTCATAAAACAAGACAATTCAGCAAAACATAAAAAAATTTTAATAAATTTTGGTTATGTTGACCCTGGGTCAAACAAGAATCAAATGTATAGCTTAATTTTTCGAAAACGAACCAAAACAAGATCATAGGTTTTGGCGTAATGTTTCGAAAACCGAACCAAACAAGAATCATAGGTATTGCGTTAATGTTCGAAAAGTGGGGGAACGTTTGAACATATTTCTCGACTTTGTATTTTGATAACTCTAGTGACAGGACCACATCAGCTTCGTACATGTTCATTCTGTATGCATTGTTAGTTACTTTAGTGTTGTTAATATGGAACTGTTGTTAATGTAGCGATTTATTCATGGATAAGGTATGTTAGGTTTGTCATTGTTCGTTATATTCCTAAGTTTCAGGATATATATGTTAGCTTTATTGATGTGAAAAAATTTGTTACGTCGGCATATATTTGTTGGCGAGTATGTTATGATAAATTGTTGTTAAATGTTACCGATGTTAATGTAAAATAACAGTGAAATGTTAAAGATATGTTTGAAAAAAAAAGCGTGAATATGGTACGGTCTGTAAGCAACCGTCAGGTTACTTCCCTGTTATGTTATTTAGCTTTATTAATGTGTTATTTGTTTATTGTACTGTTTTAAACTGTTTTGATATGTAAATTTTAAATTGATTACGTTCTTAAAATTGGAAGGTTTTTGATATTTACTATAAAAAAAAAATGTTTTGAAAGAAATAAATAAAAATTAAGTTTAAAAATAAAAAAAAAAACATAAAAAAAAGGGATTAGTATAAAAAAAATATAATTAAAAATAGCGAATGATTGAATTAAAAAAAAAGTTTTTAAAGAAATAAAGTTAAAAAATAAATAAAAGTTTTTTAAAACAAAAAGAAAAAAAGATGTGAAAGGCAACGTTCTCTATGTCTTGTTAGTTACTTTAACTGTTGTTAAGTATTGAACTTTTTTAATGTTAGTAGTTTATTCGTGTTTATAGGTAATGTAGGTTTGATGTTATACCTTATATTCCTTAGTTCAGGTTATGTTATGTTAAGCTTTTATTGAGTGAAAACTTTGTTATGTCAGCATATATTCGAGGGTTAGTATAAAAAGACATAATTTTTATGCCATGTTTATTCCAAAAATGGATACTCGAAAATATGACTGGAATCCAACAGATCAATAGATCAATAGACTAGATACCCCAATAGATCAGGGTTGGTTTGTGGGGGGGGGAGGGGGTGGTTGATTTACTGATTTCATGATTTACTGTTTTAGGGTTTGTAAAAACTACAAATTTTTTGCGTTATAAAACTTGAAAAGTGTAAATTTTTTAGTAAAAAAAAAGTTTTTAAAAGAAATAAGATTAAAAATTAAAAGTTTTTTTAAAAAAAGTTTTAAAGAAAATAAAATTAAAAATAAACAAAGTTTTAAAAAACAAAAAGTATAAAGAAATTAAAATTAAAAATGAAATAAAAGTTTTTTTAAAAACCAAAAAGTTTTAACAAAAAAAATTAAAATATAATAAAAGTTTTTTAAAAACAAAAAGGTTTTAAGAAAGAAATTAAATAAAATAAAACACCGCTATACTGATTTGTTTAAATGAATATTTACCTCATCAACTTCGTAACCTGTTCTTTCTGTATGCGTTGTTAGTTACTTTACTGTTGTTTAAGTAATGAAACTTTGTTAATATTAGCAGTTTATTCTTGCGTAAGGTATGCTGTGTTAAGTTTTTCGTTGTATGTTATATTTTTGGTTCAGCTATGATATGTTAGCTTTGTTAAAGCCAAAAACTTTGTTACGTTGGCATATATTCGTTGATCAGTTTGATAAATAGGTAACAGTGATGAATAACTATTGCACCATGTTAAATGCGAAAATAGTAATGACCATGTTAGAGATTGTTTTGAAAACGTGTGATAGTACCGTTTTTGTATCAACGGTAGTTAATTTACTTTTGTTAAGTATGGAACGTTGTTAATGTTGCGAATTATTCATGCATATAGTATGTAGGTGTTTGTCATTGTACTTTATATTCTTAGGTCAGGACATATGTTAGGCTTTAATTAATGTGAATATCTTTGCACTTGGCATTAGCGTGGTTTTCATTGTGACAGTAAGATAATAGGGTTGGTTATGATATAATTTTTGTTAATGTTACTGTGTTTAATGTAAAATAATACGATATGTTTGAGAAAAGTGAGTAGGTTTACGTCTGTATGCAGCTTTAGTTACTTTCCTGTTGGTAAGGAATGGACTTTGTTTAAGTGTTAACGGTAGTTTATTCGTGTATAAGGTATTTTAGGTCTGTCGTTGTACATTATATCTCGTAGTTCTGTTGATGCTATGTTTGCTTTATTGAGTTGAAAACTTTGTTACGTAGCATATATTCAATTGATCAGTATGATATTTAGACAGGGTTAATGATAAATTTTTGTTTAAATATTACTATGTTAATGTAAAAATTATCATTAATATGTTAAAAATATGTAAGTGTAAGTAGGTTACGTTCGGCGCTCAATGTTAGTTACTTTACTTGTTGTTAGTATGGAACTTTGTTAATGTGTAACGGTTGTTAAGTATGAAACTTTTGTTAATGTTAACTGTTTATTCGTATTTAAGCTGTGTTAGGTCTTATAGAGGTGTACATTAATATTCTTAAGTTCGAATGATGCTATGTTGCTTATTGATGTGAAAATTGTTAGTTTAGCATATATTCATTGATCAGTATAATAATCAGATAAAGATATAATTTAAAATTTGTTAAATATTATACTATGTTAATGTAAAATATCCAGGATTGGGGTAGGGAGGGTGGTTTGATTTACTGATTTACAGGTTTAGGGTATGTAACAACACAAATTTCTTAGCTTTAAATATGAAAAGCGTAAATTTTAGTAAAAACAAATTGTGAAAAAGCAAAATAAAACAAACTAAGAAATAAAATTTAATGTTATACAAAATGACATGAATCAATAGATCATAGATGGAGAGGGTCGTGAGGCGGGGGAGGATGGGAATCTGGAGGCTCAAGAGCTCATGAGGCTCAAGAGGCGTCAGAGAGAGCTCAGGAGGGTCTAGAGGCTGTTTGATTTAATATAAAACTGAGTAAATTTTTTAAGTTATAACAAACTTAAAAAGAATTAAAAATATGTTTAATTTTTTGGTTTATTTTAATTTTTTTTAAAATTTTTTTAATATTTTTTTAAATTTTTATAAAATATTTTTATTAAATTTTTTAAATTTTTTTAAAAGAATTTATAAAATATTAAAAAAATT